>JASANF010007528.1:0-39066 GCA_030248245.1 Trissonchulus sp. WLG1_4
ATAATAGGAAGACTATAACACACTCCCTTCATGCCTTGGGGCTTGCGTCCATTGCGGACCGCAAAATAGACCGTTTTTGTGTAGTTTTCTAGGGGTGTAACCCATTAGTTCAAGACAGAGTACTCACCTGTGGGGGTGGTACCCCCTCATTGCATGACACTAAGCAAGCCAGCCCTCTCAGTTCTGAAACGCAGTGTCTTGAACTGAGGGGGTCTCCCTCCCCCCAGGGCTCCCCTCAGGTGAGTACTATGTCTTGAATTGAGGGGTCGAAGGAACCCCCCTCCTCAAAATCGATCAAAACAGGGCTATTTTAAGCTCCTCGTTGGACGCAAGGTACAACGCATAGTAAGGAGAGTTTCATACTCTTCCTGTCATGTAGTCTTGTTTCAATTGAGTAAATGCAGTGTACTAAAATCTTTCCATGCATTTATTCACATAGGTATAGGCATAACTTTGTTTGGGGTATTCATGAATTAGTTTGCAAAATTTTTAAGTGAACGTTTGTCTCCTTTTTATTAGAATACAACGCATTAGAATACGCATTCAACATATTCCAAAATTAGGTTGTTCCAACTTCAGTATCGCAAAAGTTATTACTGAGAAAATATTGCAGGGATTCACAAAAGTTGTTTTAGACGGTCTGGTGTAAAACGTGCTTTTTGAATACAATTAGAACATTGTTGATGTATGTATTTGAAGATCAATGGCAATAATTTGTAGATGCTTGTGAATTTACAAACTGGCAAGCAAGTAATTTTCAAACTGATTTGCATAGATACGAGTGGAATGCCATGTTTACATGTGTGTAATACTGTAATGTTCCAAGTGCCCTTCAATTCTAACTGCATATCACACAACACACGCAAACAAACGCACGGTAACTGTGCGCCATACAATACATAATACCTACACAGCATAAAGGCATTAATATCATTACACTAGACACACACGCACACACAGCTATAGTTAATTTTACCACGTAGCCTAGTGTTTTTGTAGTAAGGTCATCATAAGGACCTGTTGCGGTGTGCCGCAACAGGAAAAACGGATGCGAAGTCTGCAATAGAATTTCATGAACAGGGGGGTTGGTGTGACGAAGTGAGAAGCAGATAAAATAGGTAGGTTAAAATTTTGAAACTAAATTTTAAAAAATTCGTGATCATTCTTAGCTTGGTGGTCCTTCCTGCACTGGTTACCCAAGCAAAGTTCTTACGTATTTCATTAATTTTTGGCATTTTAGACGTAGTGCCTCCCCCCATTCGAGAAAAAAATGGAACCGGGAGCAGAGGCTAGGTTAACACAAAAATCATGGGGTATGTAGTTCCTACAGGTTAGTTTTAACAATTTGGAACAAACCTATGCCAAATGTTCCACCTCTAGGTGAAACAAAAATACAAATTTGAAGTTTTTAAATTTTTAAATGTTTTTTAGATATTTCACTGTCCAAAACGCAAAAATTTATTTCAGAACACTCTCGGCATCCGTAAATAAAAAAAGTAAAAAAAATAAAAAAAAATCAGAAAATGCCTTTTCCAGACTGGAGGGGAGAAATGCCAGACCGAAAAAACCCTGCTATTAACTTGGAAAAAAACGTCCTAGACTGGTTTTTGCGTCAGACTGGCTTTATGCATTCCACCCCAAGTTGTTCGTAAAAACTGCTTTTTTAATCCTTCCCAAATTTCTAATTTTAATTACTTTTTGTTTTCTTACAGGAAGTTGAGGCAGAGGAAATTCCGGCAGGAAACAAAGAAGGTCAGTTTTATTGTAGCGTGTACTAAAGAGACACTGAAAATGAGTGAACGCTATTTGTTCTATAAGCGATATCGAATATCGTCAGCGCATAGGTATATAGATTGTATGTAGGTACTATAAAATATATGCTTGTCGTAGAGATCCAGCACACATAACCTAGATCACTAGTAAGTTAACTTTTATGCAAATGGGGAATGCGCGATTTATGGTTAGTGTTTGACTGTAGCTTTTGTTGCAGAACAGCCGGAGTGGTTGCGTCGCAAGAAAGAATGGGTGCCGCCGAAGAAACGAGTGGTGATTCCGTTCGTGCTGCCCTGGGAAAACCAGCCGTCCAAGCAGAGCCAGAAGGGCATGGGCGGGTTCGGGGGCAGCCGTGACGCAGTGACCCACGTGTCGGCCACGCGGGAGTTCAAAGACTGCAAGGACAGCCAGTCCATTTTGACCGCCTTCTCGGAGACCAACAAGTACGCGTCCCAACAGGGCACCAGGGGCTTCGGGGCTTATCGGGAAACCGTGGGACACCCTCTGGGGGGTAAGGAGATCGACCCGGAGAGCCACACCATCATCCCCAAACAGAGCGGGACCAACCAGTTGCCGTCCTTGGCTGGCGAGACGCCCATTGGGGCCAAACGACAAAATGTGACCCGGATCCGGTACCGCCAGGACATGCTGTCCGGAATGGACCCGGAATCGGGCACGTTTGTCAGCAAGATGCTCACGCCGAACCCCAACAACCACGCGGGCAGCAACTATATCGATATCAGCCGCACGCAGACCCCAAACGCTCGACCCGGCCGCAACGTGGGCCGCAAACTGAAGGCCTCGGAAGGCGTGGTGCCCCTGCTCTTTGACCCCAGCAAGGCCCCGGGTTCCGATGCGTCTGGGACTGGTGCCGGCTCCTACGGGCTGCGACCCCCGCGCCAGGTCACCACTAAGGTCAAGGGTGGCTACGAGTTTTCGCACGAGGAACTGATTGAGAGCAAAAAACACCTCCCCTGGACCTCCCAGCCCAGTCTCCAGTCCCAAGCCGGCACCGGCGGATACTCGAAAATCCGGGACGTTGTCTCCCACGTGGATTACGACTGGTGACGTCACACACGACAGCCTCCGCTGACGCCGTTGACCCCACTTGGCTAATGTGTGTGTGTTGCAAGCAATTGAAGGCAGAAGGGTGTTTGTCTTGGACACATGGGCTGGGATTCACAAAGCGCGTTTAACTGTCTGAGATCTATCGGTCAGTCTATGTCGAACACGTGCTCGCATGAAATAGCCTATATGCACATTGAATTTTTCCTTTCGATGTTCCATTTCATTCGAAATGAGCGTTTTAGACCGAGTCTAAAGTTAAACACCTTTTGTGAATCGCATTTCTGTATCGACTATCGTGATTGTATCAAATGGTACATATGTACATATAGCAAAAAAGATATTCCCATTTTGAAATAATAGAAAAGAACGTTGTCTATTTAGCTAAACACAGCTTGTGAACCCAGTCACCATTAGTGTACCCAAATATACATACCTAGTGTACATCCAAAATTACTTCAACTAAACAACTAGACACGATCACACTGCACTAAGTTATTCGGGCTTTTTTATTCAACGACGTTTTGATTAAATCCCTCAGACTTTATACCAGGACCCTTACTTAACAACAGCGTTGTTTTTGACGTTGACGCACAAAATTCATACCAAAATCTTTGCTTTTCTGCTTAAACAGTTTTGGAGTCACGGCTTCTATGTAGCTATCCTAAATTAGCGGTGTTACCTATGTAGATTACAGACTAATTAATTATGAAGATTAATTCCTGTTACAGGAGTTTGCACTTTTGCTACATCAAATGTCATATGCTCACTGCCCATGTCAAGGCAACACTTGCAAATTGAAATGCCAGGTGACTGTAAAGCGAAAACTTACATTTACGCAACTCAAAATGCTGTTTGGCTGCAGCTGATGCAAGCATATGTTTTTGTCCCAGCAACATACATTACAACGCAAGAAGACAAGTTACTAAATTTATTTAAAACTCTCAACAACTTGGTTACTTACAAAACAGGTGCCCAACTGTACATCGACAAAGAATACAGCTGTACAGGTGAAACAGTTTACATGCCTACACTTAATATCATTATTATAACAAGATAAAATATTAGGCTAAAACGCACTATTTAGATTATATACAATATACCTTAAAAATATCAAAGTCACAACGCTAAAGCAAGCATATTGATACAGGCATATTGAGTGATGAGCGAAAGGCATTGCTCCTGAAGTCCTGACCAGCCTTGGTGTTACCCAGTAGAACTACTCAAAAGTCAAAACTATCTCTCACACTTAAGTCTGACCAAAAATTGCAGGACCCTGAGATAAAATAGGTGGTGTGATTTTTGCGACTACTTGCTGTACTCTTGGTGCCTGAAATTCGTTCTATTCGTACTGATATCATGTTTTCTATTCTATCATCTCAGGCTCCAGCAATTTTGGGTCAAACTTTATGTAGTTTCTAAATACACACTCTGTGTTGCTTTAAGCCAGTAAATACAGTTTTGGTGTACACAATCTGGCTAGAGAGGCTCCCCAGAGTTTGTGTGTGTACACCCACTATTGTATTTTGTGGCATTATTGTCAACATTACATGCAGATAAAGTTAGGCTAACGTAACCCACATCGCACAGATAAAGTTGAGGTAAAGTCGTAGTCTCAATGACTAAGCCAATGTGACAGCTAAGCTTATCTTTGAGATTCGGGTGGGGTCACAAAAGCAGTATCCAAAAAGTACTTTTACGTGCTTTACAGCTAAAGATAACGTAATCTGTGAACTTTTAACATCAGCGGCCGATGGTAGCCTTGTCTTCAACGTCAGCTTTTACCCACATAATTAACTTTTACCTTAACTTTACCAGTTGGTCAAGTTAGCCTGACTTTACCTGCAGGTAATTTTGAGAATACGGCCCCTGTGCTACAGTATTTGTGAAACAGCGTGCCTACCGCCTACCACAGCTAATTCATCGGTTATATTATATTAGTGTTCCAGGCAGCCAGCTTGCGCTCACAGCAAAGCTAATACAGTTCCCATTGCACAGTGCCATTTTTTACACACAATTTTGCCAGAGTCCACAAAATAAACACCAACAAACAGCAGTTTCATGCAAATTATTTTGGTAATTTTCTGCGATCAAAACTCTATACTACATCAAGTTTGTTCCTGTCGCACTAAATTTTAGAATACAAGTTTCCAGTTTAATAAATTTATTGTTATTCTTAATTAATTGAAAATTCATCGTAAGCAGTCAAATTTTACTCCTGCAGAACTGTCGAAAACATCACTACCATCTTAATTCACTTATAAAGAAACTTTTTTGTGAAATTTATTTTCAAGTCCCCATGCCTCTACCTATTTCTTTGACAAAAACATAACTATCTAAAGCTTTATCTTGCTACGAATCAGATAATAAAAACAATTTGTCAAAAAATGACAACATGGCAATAACACATTTTGATTGTATCCAAGGCCTTAAAACGTCACAATCCTACGTTATAATTTATAATGAAATGATGGCTGTTATTCAAACCTTCAAGAACCAAATTCTCTTTTTTCATACATTTGACTTGTCACATGTTAACTAAAATAATGTAACTTGAAATTTCGTCAGCCCGCATTTATGACAGCTTAGCCCGTTATCGGTGGACTGCACCAAATCGGATTAACTGATAATTAGCTTAAACCGATTTAGCTCAGGCTTAAATCCTTATGTCGGTTCAAGTCGGCTGCACCAATGAAGATTAGCGCAGGTGGCGCTCAAGATTTAGTTGTAAACTCAGGTTTAGCTTGGATTTAACTAAATCTATTTAACTAAAGTTCCGCTCCAGCGCAGACTTAAGTTAATTCGATGTGATACATTCCACCGTAGCAGTCTTTCCAACACTTCTACAAAGCAAGCAAACCCTGCAAACTGCCTAAGGTCAATCGTGTGACTGGTTTGGTCGGATAAGCCGTAGAGGTTAAGGTTCAGGCTAAGGTTACACTACCATGAAATATTACACCCGTACACAAAAGAATACTACACAATCAAACATAAAAAATATAGTACTTTGAGTGATTCGTCAGGAGTTACGCAGGCAATAACGTTGGAATTTTCGGGGTCAAAAAAATAATTCTCGATGTCTGGGACAGTAAATTTTACTAAACGCTCTGCAATTAATTGCACTGGCTTGGGGTTTGGGCTCAGAGACAAGTGAACTAGACGGGGGGGGGGGGGGGGGGGCTTACCGGCCCCAGATCGGCAATACTGGCCACGACAACCGATAAAGTGTGTCAACCGGGGGGGGGGGGCGGGGGTACCCTGTGAGCGAGCATCACACAGCTATCGCCTTGTCCGAGCTATAGTCCTTAGACAGGGAGGTATCCCCTACATGGCCATGCTGACTGGGTCGCTTGAAGTACTTCAACAGTCGATTAAGTGACAGCTGACTGCGACTGGACCCCCCCTTGCTCAGCAGGGGGTCGGAGTCTTTGCAGGTGGAGAGGGGGGCCTGCCAGAACATGCGATTCAGGGTGTTCTTGCGTCGACGCCGTTCTGGCTGGGGTGTGAGCAAGGGGGCGTCTGTGTCAGAGCTATGCGGGGCGCCCCCTCCTGTGGTCTCCGACAGACTTAGGTCCTGAGGGGGGCTGGGACAGAAGTGGAGTCGCGGACACAGGTACCCGTTGGGCAGGCGCTCGAGGCTGACGCTTGGCGAGGGCCGGCCGTAGGGGGGGCCGGGCGGGGGCACGGAGGAGTGTTTGCGCAGCTCTGGGCGACGCCGGGGGGGCAGCAGGTCCAGACAGCCAGTGCTGCTCAGTTGGTCAATGGAGGGGGCCTGGCCCAGATGGGGCTCGTCCAGATCTGCTGAGCCTAGCTCCTGCAGCAGTAGCGCATTGCCGTCCGGACAGGAGAGACTGCGTTTGCGCTCCACCGGCCCCCCATTGCTTAGCTGCAGGTGGTCGCAGTCAGAGGGGGGGCACTGGTCTAGGTCCAGCAGCATCAGGTCTTCCTCCTGGCCTAGGGGGTCCACGGCAAATACCCCCCCATAGTCTTCGTCGTCAATGAAAATGGGCACGCCGCCCGGGGGCTCGGGGGTGCACTCCAAAAAGTCCCAGGTGACCGGGCCTTCCCGGAAACTGTTGTCCCCCCCCGGGAGTCTAGCCTCGTCCGGACCCAGCTCCGAGTCCTCTGGGATACTGGAGCCGGCCACGGAGCCTTGTCGCAGACGACGCAGCTGGTTCAGGCCCATCAGGGCTCCGGAGGGGGCTGAGTGGACGCAGGGAGGGGCCAGGTGGTGGGCTGGGTCGCGGGGGGCCTGGCCCGAGTGAGGGTGCTCGGCGGCCAGGTATTCCAGAATCTGCACGTTGTCCGGGAAGGACATGGAGCGTTTGCGGGACTCTGTCAACACAAAACAACACATTGCAAATAATGTGCAAGATCAGGGCCCGGTTTCTCAACATTACAAATCTTACAAAATTGTAACAATTTGTGAAATTTCACAATTGTGAACAGCTTGGCATATAAAATATGCATGAAAATGATTACAATTGTTACAATTGTAACAATTTGTAATTCTTTGCGCAACCGAATACCACATACAATTCTTACAATTGTAACAATTGTAGGTTTGTGAAATCGGGCCCAGATTGTGGCGTGATTATTTCGTAATTTTGCCGGTTGAACGGACATAGCACGACTGTAAGTATGAATCGGCCCTAAGCCTCACACAATGTTATATAGTTGTGTAGTCCAATAGCTTGCGCACACCACTGGACGGTGCCTGAACTTTCAGCTCAGAGCGTCCTGTTTAGTTATTCAATATTCCTACCGAATTTAGTATTTCACAATATCTACATGTAAGCCTGTTCGTGGGAGCCCCGTTTCAAGAAATAAACGCAATAAGCGAAAGAAAACGAGAGGGAGCCGCCTGACTTGAAAAGAAAGCATGCGAAGCCGCTTTTGACAAAAAACTAGAGGCAAATTTCCTTAGTTGAAATTATTAATTTATTTTAGCAAAAATCGAAAAAAACTAAGCTATTACTTGTGCTTGGATTTTGGCCAAAAGAGCGTAACAAGCACTAGTTTCTCGAAAAAAAGGTAAACATTACATTTGTTTAGGGAAAGGGAGGACTAATAGTCTCTAAAATAGGGGTAACAATATAGTACTTCAGTGTAGACTACATTATTTTACGTGCTGTTAATATCTTATTAAAATGCTTAAAAAACAGTATTGCGCATAACAGGGGGGTACCTTGTCTGGGCAGCCCCTGTGAGGGTCCCCCCTGTCCCAGACCGCAGGGTGTGCTCTCCTGGATAGGTCTGAGCGACAGCTGTGTCCCCCCCTCGCCGTTGGCCGGTTGCTGCTGTTGTTGTCCCGGACCACTGTTGCGCCGCTCCACCCCCGTGCCCCCCTGCGGCTGCCCCGAGCCCCCCTTCTTATTGGCCAGACGCCGTAGTCGGTTGTAGGAGGAATAGGAGGGCAGTTTGTTCAGCACTGAAACCAGACAACACCAGACATAGGCATGAGGGGTGGGTTGGTTCCCCACCCCCCTAGAACGGTCCGGTCCGCTTGGTCCTTATAAGGTAAAATTTGCGAAAAATTCGCCCGTAGCATCTCCCCCAGATTTGCACAGCTGTGTGGACAAAAACCATATAAAACACCGTATGAAAAACATCACTCTATTGTGTCTCACACTGACTTTGATCGACCCCCAGCACATAAAATTGACTAAAAATAATTAGTCATATTTCAACACTGCTTTTTTAAACTTGTCAACCTTAAGCAAAGACGTACAAGGGGGATGGGGGGAGGTCCAAGACCAACAGGTTTGAGATTTTGGGACAAGACAAGTCCTCCATCAGATTTGACCCATAGAGGAAGACCCCCCTTGGCGCTGACAAAAAAGGTACCCTTAAACTCAAAATTGCCCTAAATGGATGTAATCTGTAAATGATTCAACAAAGAGCCAAAAGCCGAGAAATATAAAAATTTTGCAAAAAAATCACACTAAGCCACCAAACATTCGTAACAAGCCCTCCTAAAAAACACGAAAAACCACAGACACGTCCCTCCCAAATCGAGACTCCGTGTTGAGCATGTTATAACCTCAACCCTACCAGCCCAATTACCACTCTATGTCTGCGCTGACCCATTCAAACATTAACTCACATTAACTCCTACTGCAAGCCAAAGTAGGACTGAACGTACATTTTTGCGTCGGTCTAGTGCGCAGGAATGAGTGGTCATGCAGTTTTCCGGGCGAGGGGAAGAGCGGCAGCACGTGCTGATCCAGTGTTTCGACCTCTGCCTCTGGCGTCACCACGATGGCCTCCTGCTTGCCCAGCAGCCAATACGATCGCATCTCGCCCTTGCCCTGAAACAACACAAAAGCACAGTCTAGCAGGGTTGCAAATAAGGTGTCTTGTTTTTGTTTCATTCAATTATTGCTGTTCTGCTCTTTTTCTTTGTTTTCGTCAGCCCGACTGTGAAACAAGTCGTCTTAACACTCAGATGGAGTGAAATAAAGTAGTAGTAGTAGTCGTAGTAGTAGTAGTACTGCAGGAGGAGGGGAAGGGGGCGGGGAAGCGCACACCAAAGCTGACTGACTACCTAAAGCCTGGTTCATACTTGTGCTTATCGTTTTGTCCCTAAGCCAAGCGATTCCCAAACAACTGGCCTGCCAACTTCAGCAGAACAAAGTTGGGGTCTAGTTCGGTTCATACGCGAAAAATTAAGCAAAATCATTGTGTCAATTTCTCACAACTACAGTTGTCCTTTGAATTTTGTCCTTGTCCCTGTGTCCTTAAGAGCACAAGCAAGCACACACACCGGGCTTAAGCCAACAAGACCAAATTAGGCGAGGACCAACCTTCACAGGAATCACCCCCCTCTCCTCCAAAATATAGCCGCCCAGTTTCTCCAAGGCTTTGTTGGTGCTCTCACTGCAGTGAATCCGCAAAGCTGAAACACACACACACACACACACACACTTGTTTAGAAATGAAATATCGGACTAAACGAGTTAAATTAAATCAGCGGCCTAATTTTAAATCTGTTCTCAAACTATTAGTCGACTAAACGGATTTAACATGGTACACACTTACCCAGTCCTTTGCTCAATTTTACCCAGTCGGTTTTACCCGGAGGTTTTGGAATGGCATTTTTTAGCATAATTATTATTTTCATACCGGTTAGTCCGAACAAATTCAACCCTTCAATCCGGTAAAGGAATAGGGTACGGAGACTGACGCGAACTGTGGAGGGGGGACCAGGGGGGACCAGGGGGGGCGAAACTTACGCAGTCCGGAAGATTCCATCCTGGAGGCCGTGTTGACGGTGTCACCGAACAGACAGTAGCGCGGCATCGTGTTGCCCACCACGCCCGCCACGCACGAACCTAAAACACACACAGATACATACACACTGTGACTGTAGACTGCAAACTGCCCAGGACATGTGTTGTGTGGGGAGGGGGCCATACACACATACACGCACACGTGCACACACACACACATATACATACATACATACATACGTACGCACATACATACACGCACACACATACATACACACATAGATACATACACACAGGCGCACATGCACACACACCACACGCACATACATACATACAGGCGCACGCACACCCACGGCGGACAGCCCCATCCATGTGATGTGCTATGTCCTATGTTGTGTGTGTGTGTGTGTGTGTGTGTGTGTGTGTGTGTGTGTGTGTGACGAGTGTGGCATACCGGTGTGTATGCCGATGCGCAGCTGTAGCACTTGTCTGGGCCTGTGCGGAATCTGGAAGGACTTGACGGCCTGGAGCAGGTGCAGTGCCATGGTGGCCACCTCGCCCGCGTGCGCGTCTCCGTTGCGCAGGGGCAGGCCGGACACCACCATATACGCGTCGCCTAAAACACAGCTGAGCATGGTCTTTCTCATAACTCATTGGTCATTAAAAGTCTGACAGAAAATAGTTGCGCCACTTGCTTATTTTAGTGACATGACTTCTGCGACTACAATTGCTGTACTCTTGATCGTCAATTGATACAGTTGATATGTCCCTTGGAGAATCTTGGGACGACCTTACACTAAAGTCTGCCAAAAATAGTTGCGTCACTTACTTGTCTTAGTGTCATGACTTCTGCGACAGACTACTTGCTGTACTCTTGATAGTCAAAATATTATACTCTTTGCGTAACGAAATCACATGTTTCGTTTTTTCAAGTGGTGCAACTATTTTTTGTCAGACATTAGTTTGAAACTTATCTTCAGTGCCTAGTCTGAGCAAGAGTACATAATAGGGATATCCTATATCCATATCCCTATTATGTACTCAGCCATGGTCTGAGACAGTCAACTACTGTCGAAAATTTATATGGTAGATTCTGCTAATGTTCTCCAAGTTGGTCAACGCAACCTGCGGTTTGTTGGTCATCATTACAAGTCTTACAATACTGTAACAATAAAATTATTTAAGTTCTAAATCTGTTGATGCGTAATGAACTTAGATGACGAATTCGTAACAAATCATCGGATTTTGCACTCACAAATTAGTTTAAGATGAGCTACAGGTCCCTGACAGTGCTCTACATTGCCTCAACATAAGGTTCACAATAATTCTTTGGTTGATGGCGTATTCTTTGAGTTACTACAACCACAACGCAAACAGTGACAGGCGGCGCGAACTCAAGTAACGAAATTTTGGCACAGAACAAAATCCACAACATGGAGGTTTAAATTACACACCGATGGTTTCCACTTTGTACACGTCGTATCGCTGAATGATGCGGTCGAACAAGGTGTACAGGGCGTTCAGGAAGGTCACCACCTAAAACAACAAATTAATATAAAAATAAAATAAATAAATAAATTGGCACATGCGCGGTGACACGGTCAGTATCCGAGTAAACGGTTACACGGATAATAGCGTGTACACGCGGACAATAATTATAGTAACCGTTAGTTAGCGTGTACACGCGGCTAGTAGCCTTCTAAACTAACCGTGTACACGGCTAGTGATTGTGTAACCGTGCCTAACAGCGCGGTGAAAGTACAATGGTGACCTGTACAATCGGACATTAACAGTAATTATTGTGAGTCAGTGTGTAGACGCGGTTAGTATTCTTCGAAAAAAACCGTGTACACGGCTAGTGGATTGTGTGACCGTGCCCAGCCCTGCACCCGTCACCAACCTGCATGGGAGTGCTCTGTGCAGAGAGAGCAGTGAACCCGACGATATCCGAGAAGTATATTGTGACCTGGTCGTAGCTTTCCGGCACTACTTCGTTACCCTGCATAAGCTGACCAGCCACCGACCTGAACAAAAAAAATGGGTCAGTTTTTTTAGCCAGAAAAATTTTTAGCAATTAAAGCAAAAAAATGTGAGCAAAACGGCTAAAAAAACTTCAGTTTGAAACTTCACTTTCAGTCAGTGTGAAAGATGCCACAAATTTAAAGCAGCTACTATTGTGCTGTAATTCACTGCTATTTTGTCGCTAACCGTGACTGTGCTATGCGGGGGTCTAGCCAAAATACGTTTTAAAAGCCGAAAGTGGCTTGGAATTCTAAAGTGACTTCACAGCTTCTGTAGCATCGACATGAATGTTTACATAGTCTGTTAAAAATATAATTTTTTTACCCGCGAAGAGTTAACCTTAACGGGTTGGCAATATCTGTCTCAGTCTGAAGTCTGACAGTGGAATGCATAAAGGCAGTCTTAGCTGAGTCTTGCTAAACGCAGTCTAAACGCAACATTCTAACCCGTGTAATACGTGTAGAATGCGTCGTTAGGATGTTCTAAACTACTGAAATAGAACGCTTTGAAGCCTAGTTCATACTTGTCAGTAGGCGTGTCCGCTTGTCCATAAGCTACAAGTTTGATCAGTTGTTGCAGAACAATTAAAATAGCAGTCAACAGCTAATTTTTGGTGTGTAAGCTAGACCAGGGGCTTGTTGCATAAAAATTTTAACAGTCTAACAGTTTAACAGTTCAACAGTTTAACAGCAATTTTTGTTGCATAAAAGCTAACGGTTTAGCAGACTGCTAAACTGTTAATAACAGTGTTTTTAACACTGTTAGAAATCGCGTTAGTTGCATAAAAACTAACAGCATAGGCCTACTCTGTTAAAATTGGCCTTATATTCTAACGGTGAAATTTCACCGTTAGAATCATATGTTTTATGAAAATATAAGCTTGTTTTGAAATTAGATCATGCAATAGTGGCAGCCAATGATTAGTAGATAGTTGCCCCAAGAGTACATAATAGCAAGAGTATAACACTTTTCCTATTATGCCTTGGGCATGCGTCTATTGCAGAGCGCAAAATAGCCCTGTTTTGTAAGGTTTTGAGGGGGGTACACCCCCTCAATTTAACATATAGTGCTAAAATGAAATGGGATTCCCCCTCATTTCAAGGCCACGTGCCACATACTCGATTGAGGGGGGTATTTTCCCATCAGTTCAAGACACTACAGAAGTCAGCTGCATTGCCCACATGCTGTTTTCTTAATGTCTTGAACTGAAGGGGGCTTGAGGGTAAGTTGATATTATCGAAATACGAAAAACCTCAAAAACTCAACTACTCAAAACGTCAATTTTCCGACTTTGCGACTTCACTGCAAACTGTATGCTGGACCAATTTTGCTGAAATATTAATATTTATTATAAATATTCCAAATTAAAATGTATATAATGCATATATTAATATTAATAATCGAAAATAGGTGTACATAATATTGCAAATATTATTGACGACAATCTTTCAGGGCTTACTACTTTTTTGTTTAACAAAAGGTACGTTACGTAAAAAATGAGGTATATTTAATGCTATATGAAAGCGGAGCCATTGCTCTATCTAATGATGTCTCATTTACGGGGGGTTACAGCATGAAATTTTTGAATAATTTGCGAAAAAATCAAATTTGCAAAAATTTTGGAAAAAAGTTTCAAGATTTCTTACGTAACAAAAAGTAAATTTGATGAAATGTAATAAATTTAATGTCATCTAAAAGATTAGACATTCCGCGTTCAAATGATATCTCATTTACAAGGGGTTACAGCATAAAATTTTTAGATAAGTGGCGGAAAAATCGAATTTGCAAAAAGTTTGCAAAAAAAGTTTCACGATTTCTTACGTAACGAAAGGTAAGTTTCATGAAATGTAATAAATTTAATGTCATCTGAAAGCTTAGACATGGCGCGTTTAAATGATGTCTCATTTACAGGGGGTTACAGCATGAAATTTTTAGATATTTAGAAAAAACAGTGTACGCTGCGTAAAATTGCTCCACTGTTAAACTGTTAAAAACACTGCTAGAATTTAGCTGTTTTTAACAGTCTTTCTATGCAACGAAAATTCCAACACTGTTAATTAACAGTCTAACATTTTAACAGTTTAACAGTTTAACACTGTTATTTTTATACAACAAGCCCCAGTAGATGTCTATAAAAGTGCAAAAAAGCATCGTTGTATCTGTAGTGGATTTCTGGTGCTGGCTTACGGAGATTTTCGTACGAACACGGACACGAACAAAATATGAGCCAGGCTTTAGACTGGTGTTCATTAGACTGCCTCTACGTATTCCACCCTCAAAGTCTGACTCAAATAATTAGCCCTTTATATACTTGGGCAGCATTCTGTGCAGCAGTGTTTCAGTGCGTCGTTTCTCTTCGATCAGCTCCCGGGTGCGCTCATCAACCAGCTCCTCCAGACGACTCTGGTATTTCTCCATGAGACTAATCATATGATCCATGATGTTCTTCTTGAAGATGTCCTTGAAGAGCGGCTTGAGGTTGCGCCTGAGGGTGCGCAGATCGGGTCGGTGCTCGGCCAGCTCGTTCCAGCACTGCTTCATGGCCTGGCGTACGTAGTCCTGACAGTCTTGTTGTTCCACGTCCGGTCGGAAAATGCTGCCATCCTCCAACGGTCCGCGACACACATTCTCCACAACCTCTGCAATATTTTACAAGATGCTAAAATCACCATACATAAACCTGGGGCGGTTTCACCCCCCAAAGAAAGCAACTTCACCCCATCGCAGACAGGTGTTTCACCCCCCCCCACCCCAGAATGTTGTTGTGAAGGTGCCCACGACAGCAATATCGGTGGCTTACAAAGTTAAAATCGGCGGAAAACCCCAGAACTCGCTAGCTGCCCACGTATGAAAGTCGCCCGCTCTAAGTTTCGTAAAAAAGTAACAGGAAAAACAACATTTTTATAATAATAATATGTACACAGCATTGCAATAATTTCGGCATCAAAATTTCATCGTAAACTTTATATTTCACAAGATTCTTCAAAATATCCGTTCAAAATGCGGTCGCTTGACAGCACCTTGCTGTGCGATAAGCATAGTTTCGCCCCTCACAGTTTTGTTGGTTGACCATATGAAGCAACATTCCACTGCCCACTGCGGAACCAAGAGATTCAGGGTTTTTTTTCGCTGGCAAATTTTCGCAATTTTGCGAAAAGCTTGAAATTTTTTCGCAAAATCAATTTTTTTTGCAGACTTAACTTTAATTGTTACTTAATGCAGTAGATTTTACATTTAAATGTTAATAAAACATTATTAAGCCTATACAGGATTAAGACTGACGCAATTTTTTACCCGTTTTGGCCAAAAAGCAACGATTTTGACATTTTTATTTAAACTATTCTAGGGTTGGGCGCTGTCGCGCCAACCCTGATTTATGAAGCCGTGCTGAGAATTTTTGTAATTTTTCACAATCGATGTTCAGCCGTAAAGAAATCTCAGAAGACAAGGCCAATGATCAAGTTAGGCCAGAAAATGCTAACATTTTGAAATGTTTCTCAATTATGTCACCTCCGACCCCTATTATACTGTCTATTAGTGTTACATGCACTATGCAGTCGGTGTGATGATACATGGAAGAAAGTGTGTCCCAACCCACACCAAAACACCGATGATACATGGAAGAAAGTGCTAACCAAATGTCCTATTTACAGTCACTAGAAACATTAAGTCACAAAGTTGCACGAGTCCGGGCCTAGGGGATCAGAAAAAGTCGGAGAAATTTTTAATTTTTAGGCCCAATTTGGTCAATTGGGGACGTATCAGAAATGTTTTCCGACTAAATCACAAAATCAGCGCACATACATTACAAGTTCACCTCCACTGCGTCAAAATTTTTTCGCAATTTTGCGAAAAGGTTTACAATTTTTTCGCAATCATGGAATTTTTTTCGCAAAAAATTGCGAACGTTTTTGCGCAAAAAAATCCCAGGGTGGATTTCACAAAGGTGGATTTACCATCGGTTTTACGTACGTTTTGCATGATTAGCACATAATTTCGTTACGAAATATCGCCTGATTCGTTACAAATTCAGTAGATTTTCTTAAACCATGGTTTTAGCTCGATTGCAATTTCAGCAGGACAGAAAACAGAAACAGAAACATAAAAATCTACCTTTTGCGGAAATGAGTTCTCCGTCAGCGCCAGCGTAGCGACCGTACGGACCAGACCTGGCAATGATCTCGTGCAGGATGATGCCCACGGCGTAAATGTCGCCCTTCTGGGTGCCCTTCTGGCGTCGCTCAATTGCGCCCGTACGCAACAGCTCTGGCGCAGTCCATAACAGCGCTGAAACACACAACCATACAATATGACGCATGAGGGGGGGATGGGGGGGACACTCTTAAAATAGGGGGGCCGGGGGTGAGGGGAGGGTCCCAAAAATTTTGGAAACATTTGTAAAAATGGCACTTTTTGGGAACATTTTAAAAAATTTTGCAAAATTTAGGGTTATTTTTGGAAGATCAAGGGAGGGAGGGAAGAGTCCTCAATATTTGCCTAAAGAGGCCCCCCAAAATTTTGACCCCGTTACATGTATGATCTGAACAGCAAAACCATAGGTATATAAGTACGAAATTTGTTCATTTTTTTCCGGACCACCGGAAAATTTTCCAGTTTTCCGCGGAAACTTTTCCGGTGCACAACCTTGGTATATTAATACTATGCCTACCATTGTATTTGTGCGCGGCACCAAAGGCATGGGAGCCGTCTCGGAGTTCATGCAGGCCGTAGTCAGCAACCTGGAGCGTCCATCGTCCGGTCAGTAGACAATTGGTTGACTTGAGGTTGCCATGGATACGCAAGTCGGACTCGTGGATGTAGATCATGCCCTGAAAAAACAATAACAACACTGTGGGCACTCCGCTCTACCAAGTCCTACCAAGAGTACATAACAGGATTGTTGGCACTCCGCTTTTTAGAGTCGTACCAAGAGTACATAATAGGCTTTAAAGTCCTATCAAGAGTACATAACAGGATTGTTGTCACTCCGCATTAAAGTCCTACCAAGAGTACATAATAGGATTGTTGGCACTCCGCATTAAAGTCCTACCAAGAGTACATAATAGGATTGTTGTCACTCCGCATTAAAGTCCTACCAAGAGTACGTAATAGGATTGTTGGCACTCCGCTTTTTTTCATACCAAGAGTACATAATAGGATGACGTACTCTTTGTCGTACTAAACTTTCATATTTCAGTGTCGCTACAGACGATTAGGGAGGACTGTTCAAAACTTTTTGTTTGCTACTACACTTGAGGTGCAAAAAGTTAGATGGTTACATTAACGGTCATTGTAATAGCAAGAGTACGTCATAGTAGTGTCTCACTCTTATAGAAGAAGGCTGGAGAGTGTATCAGTACTGTTATGTACTCTTGGTAATAGCAAGAGTACATAATAGGAAGAGTATGACACTCTTCCTATTATGCCTACGGGCGTGCGTCCAATGCGCAGCGCGAAATAGCCCGTTTATGTAGGGTTTTGAGGGGGGGGTACCCCCCCCTCAACTGAAGACCCCGTGCTCAACTGAGGGGGGGGGTACCCCCCCTCAACTCAGCACCCCGTCTTCAGTTGAGGGGGGGGGTACCCCCCCCCCTCATTTCAAGACACTGACAAGGACTTTTGTTGATGTGCTGAACTGAGGGGGGTACCCCCCCCCCCTCAACTGAAGACGGGGTACTGAACTGAGGGGGGGGGGTAGCGCAAAGACTTTGTCAGTGTCTTAAAATGAGGGGGGGGGGGGTACCCCCCCCACAACTGAAGACGGGGTGCTGAGTTTTGGGGGGGGTACCCCCCCCCCACAGTTGAGCACGGGGTATCGAACTGAGTAGGGGGTACCCCCCCCTCAGTTGAGTACGGGGTCTTCAGTTGAGGGGGGGTACCCCCCCCTCAAAACCGTACATAAAAGGCCTATTTCGCGCTGCGCATTGGACGCGCGCTGCTAGGCATAATAGGAAGAGTGTCATACTCTTCCTATTATGTACTCTTGGTAATAGTCTAATCAGGTAATAGAAAAAACTGACCTTAAGCAAATCATCAATGAAAGAAGCTTCAAATAAGGCATCCAATTTGATATCCTCATTCAGTAGCACGTCCTGCAAAAAATGTGAGTGAGGACTGAGGGAAAAAACAAAAATTCACCAAGGATTGCAACTAAAAAAAGACAAAAATGCTAACGGAAAACTTTGCTGTTTCATCATTCGGCGAAACGGAACACTATAATAATACATAACTTTGAACAAAACCATTTGAAAGGACGAAACATAAACTATAACTAAATCATAATATATGTATATAATGCTAAACAAATAGCATAAACAAGAAAACAATTCACTAAAACAGTTCACAAATTCGCTAAAGGGGAGTTCAACTAATCACTGACAACAAAGGCATCCCCCTAGGCGGCATCCCACCCTACCGCCCCCCAGACCTGACTCCAGACTCAGCCTAGGTTTCCCTGGGGGGGGGGGGTAGGGCACTTACAAAGAGACTGCCCTTGGCACAGTACTCCCGCACCACGAATATGCTGCAGTGCTGCACCACCAGTCCCATGAACATGTTCACGTTGTCGTTGTGCAGCGCACGCATCTGAAACATCCAAGCACAATCCACCTTGGGCCAGAAACGCTTTCAGGGCCCGTTTATTTATCGAAACAAACTGTTCGTCATTGAAAATTTTGGATTGATCAAAACATTTTCAACGACGAACATTTTGTTTCGATAAATCGGGCCCAGGTCAGTTCACACCTCAGATTAGTCAGTTCACACGTTTCCAACACTGCCAATACGAGGGCGGAATGGGCTTCCGAACCCCCCTTCCCGTTAAATCGAGGGGTCGGGGGGGGGGGTTGGTTCACAGCCAAAAATCTGTCAAGGGGGGAGAAGCCCCCCCCCGCTCCAAAGTTTGACCCCATTACATCTATGACAGCCATTCAGTATCAAATTATCGCCTCAAACATGTTTGACCTCGCTGAATCCACCCAGCTTACATTTTTCATCTCAATCTTCTGGGCGCGACTAATCTCGCGGGCCCGCTTGGCGTAGTGTATCTCCTTGACGGCCACAAGCGAGCCTTTGAGCAGGGCCACGGTGCGTGGGGGGATGTTGTTGGCCAGCTCCATGCCCTCGCACGACTCCTGGCTCAGCATGGTCGTCTGCAACACACAACACAGTCCCACCAGAGCCATGCCCGCACTAAAGGGCCTATTGCTTTACCGGATTAAAGGGTTAATTATAATCGGACTAAAAGCTTTAAAAATTATGCTTAAAAATGCCATTCCAAAACCTCCGGATTAAACGGACTTAACTTTTAGTGCGCTGCTATTAAATCGGGCTAAACGGACTTAACTATGCACGCTAGTGTTGAGCGTGCATGTTAAATCCGTTTAGTCCAGTGGTAGTTTCGGAATGGGATCAGACTAAAATTAACCGGCTGACCTAATAACTCTTTTAGTCCGTTGAGTCCGATTTGTCATTCCAAAACCTCGGACTAAAATGAGTCCAGTCCGTTTAATCCGGTAAAGGAATAGGCTCTTAGTCTAGTACACTATTCGTCCGGCAGCAAAGGGAGGGGGCCATGCCCACAGTGTCTACCATACAAGGGCGTCCCCCCCCCCCAGACAGGTCCGTCACCCCCCAAGATTGCCGAAGCAGTGGCTTACGAAGCTAAAATCGGTGGCGCTCACTAAGCAAGAAACGGCGGCTCACGCACGGAGCAAAATTTAACGCTGCTCAATACCCCCCCCCCGTTAGACTGGTTGAGCCTACGTATGTGCCTGCCTACCCGGCTTCCGCCCAAGTCCTGTCTCAGCATCTTGATCTCTCGCTCGTCAATTTTCCAGATCAGCCCAGCCAGCTCTTGCTCGTAGCGCCAGTTTCTGAAACAGCGATGGACGGCTGAAAATGTTGCGTGGAAGCGCACACAGCCACACGATTCTGACCCCACCCATTTTTAATGTGCAGCTTGATACATACCCCCCCCCGTCGCTCGCTATTTGCGCTATACACGCTACCCAACATGTACTCATCAAAGAGGAACTGAGCGAAAAAACCCAGTAAGCCTGTTTACCAGAGCCCATTGTCTTCTCTCCTCATCTGACCTCCGGCAAACCCCGGTTGAACCGGTTGCTCAACTCCAGTCTTACAGTGTAGCGAATCACCTGATGTTGCACTTACAATATTAGACTTGTTATACTATTGTAAAACTCGTAGTACTAACTACGGGTGGATTTATAAAACCATGGTTTTACGCACGTTTCCATAATATGATTAGTACGTTAATTTCATTATGAAAATATATTGCCTGATTCGTTACGAAATTCGTAGATTTTCTTAAACCATGGTTTTAGCTCAGTTGAAAATTCAGCAGAACAGAGACTAGCTGTAGCCGTGTGACGTACTTGTAGACGACCATGGCGACCAGCATAGCCACTGCCAGCACCGTCCCGCTGATGCCCAGAGTGATGCCCAGCGAGTAGTCTGAAACAAGCAGGCCAGCCAGTCACACCACAGGGTAACACAAGCTGTGCTCTGGGGAGAGTATAGCCCCCATACATGTAACGGGGTCAAAATTTTTTATTGGGAGGGCCGCTCTGGCCAAATTTATTTGGGGACCCTCCCCCACCTGGCTGCGCAAAAGCAAAAATACCCTAAGTTTTGCAAAAAATTGTAAACTTTTTCCGAAACAGTACACTTTTCACTTACTTCTTCCACAGCACGTCATGCTCAAGCACACTTCAGGCATACATGTACCAGGGGAAGTGATTCGAGAGAAACCTTTACCAAAAACAAAATCGAGGGGCCGGGGGGGGGTCCCGAAAATTGGGCAAAATTTAGTAAAAACGGCACTTTTTGGAAAAATTTTACAAAATTTTGCTATACATAGCGTATTTTTGGTCGCCCATGGTGGGGGGGGGAGGTCCCCAAAATTTGGCCGGAGAGCCCCCCAAAAATTTGACCCAGTTACATAAGGCTTTTTTCCCTCTCACCCCCTCATAATTTGTTCAGAATCTTCCAAAGAATATCATCGGTTAAAAGTCCTACTTTAATCAGAGCTCAGTCTCAAAGGTGAAACTGTCAGTGCCTATTGGTCGACAGTCCTATTCTGATCAGAGCATAGTTTCAAATGCAAATTCTCCTGAAACTGCTAAATCCCCCACTGCCCTCCCTGCCAAGGATCGCCGTCTCACCATAGCACTTTTCTCCGTCAAAGCCGCACTCTGGCTCATCGCGCGGTATGCTGCCCCCGGGCCATTCGATGCTCGTGTACGGCGCCAGGTAGTACAATTGCTGAAACAAAATGAAAATGATGTCTGGATGGCAGTTCATTCCCCCTGGGACATTTCTAGCTGCTACGTTAAGGTGGTAGTGTCGCCAAAGCAGTTTTGCTCATAGGCTGCAAAATGAGAACTTTTTGATTTGAAATTGTACGTTCACTGAGAAACTAGTGAAATGCCATATGGTGTCAAATAAATACTGCCAAACACTGGACTACCAATATCTACCAATATTTTTAACCAATCACCATTTGTGAGCCAGACATCACACAACAGAGACATAAAAGTTCAAAAAATCAAGCCAGATATCAGATTGGCCAGCTTGTGAAGTACATGTAATGTTTTGACGCACCATTTTTTGCCACAAATAAGAAAAATAAAAAATGAAGCTTCGTTTTTCTTTTGATTTCAAAATAAGTGTCTAATTTTTTTACAATTTATCATTATTGCTGTCAGTACCTTACAGGTTATGCACAGTTTCACAGTTCAAACAGGCATTACTCCACAACGACTCAAGCAATTTGCACTAAATTTTGTGTGCATGAACTAGAGCATATGTGCTTTTACCTTGTGTAAAGAATCTAAACAAAAAGTTTTTTAATTGTGACGAAATTATCGAATGTGAATAGGTTTTCAAAACGTCATTTTTCCGACTTTGCGACTTCACTGCTAACTGTATGCTGCATCAATTTTTCTGAAACTTGGCAAAAATATTTGCCTTAAGAAATATTTTTAGAATATATAAAGAACAATGACCTATCTTTCACTGAAAAAGTTTTATAGTCGCGCAAAATTGACTGCTTTCGCGACACTACCCCCTTAATAGATCCTACCATAAACACTAAAACAGCCCTCAATAGATTATCAGGGTTTTTTCTGTCAAATTGACCACTGCTCATAACTCGTTTCATTTTATTTTTTGATTGTTCTTTTTTAGAAAGTCGTGCTCTAAAGAACAAAGTTGGGAACAAAAAGCTCTACAATATTACCTATATAGTGTTAATATGTTCTGTTTTGTCACGTTAAGTGTTGTTTGGTTGCACTAAAATCAATGCAAATTTAACCATAATTTTAAAATCATTCAACAATCAATCAGTCGTTCTACGCTACTACAGGCGCACCTATTAGACAGCAGCCAAAAAGCTACGCAACAGGCCCGCCTACCGTTGCGTAGTGCCACTAAAGCAGCAGTTGCGCCCTGACGCAACACTAACATGGCATATTTTTAGGCAAAATTTATGGGAGGGGCACGATGGGGGGGGGGGGGTGCCGCTGCGCCCCCGACCCACCCCCCCACCAATGGATGGGGGGCGGCGACCAAAATTGGGAGGCGGGCGCACCAAATTCACGATAAAATACTATTTTTTGAGGAAAATGGTTCTTATACATTATCAGACGTTTTTATACGTTATAATAGTTACACTGATATCAAGTTTGACAAAAAAGGACCCGAACACCCTACTAAGACGACTTCGGTACAGCTAAAAAGTCGTTAAAACGTACTTTCGGAAAAAATTCGAGGTATGAGGGGGGCACCCCATCTGAAATGGGGGCTCAAAATGGGGGGAGGGGGGCGCGACCAAAATGGGGGAGTTCTCTGGACCAAATGGGGGAGGCGCCCACCGTACGTGGGCAGCTACCGAATTCTGGGGGGGGGGGGTGAGCCACCGGGGGGGGGGTGCAACTTTTCCGGCTATTTTTGCTTCGTGAGCCACCAATTTCGCTTCGTGAGCCACCAATTTTTGCTTCGTGAGCTACCTTCAAAACATTCTGGGGGGGGGTGAGGATGTCGTCTGGGGGGGGGGGTGAAAACCCCCCCCCCCAAAAAAATATGCCATACTGACTAACCAACAACTCGGTCCTGTTCTGGTTGGCGGGGGCAAAGTTGGCGACGGGGATGTGCGCCCGGGCGAGCCGGAGGGTGTTAGGACTGAGTCCGGACGCGTCCACACTGGCCAGCAGCGAGTAGTTGCCCTGCGCGTCGCCCCGCTCGTCGATGTACATCTCAAATCCCTGGCGGCCTGAAACACACACTCTCCTGCTCAGGGCATGGCCTATTCTCTTTACCATACTGAATTTCAAATTTTTTTTTAGGTTTTTTTTTTCAAAATCGGCACTGTGTAAATGTTGTGTAAATTAAGAATTTGCTGTGTAAATTAAGGGTATGTTGCGTAAATTTTTGAAAGTGCGTATTTAGGCATTTTTTAGGTAAAAAAATTATTTTTTGCACTTAAAAACCCATATTTTGACTTTGCGACTTGAACTACGAAAATAAAAATTATGAAGAATGAGAACAGAGTGTACGCTGTGCACCCAAGTGCCGACTGTACCCGGAAAAACGCCTTATAGACAGGTTTACACAGATCTGTTTCATCAGCCAGATCCTACACACATTTTTTAATTCCGGCTTTAAAACCTGACGTGCAGCTTTGAAAGTACTTTGAAGTATCACATACATGTAACAGCACCAAAATGTTGGGTATATACCGCTCCCCCTGGTGTGTTACCCCCTTCTCCTGAATCAACCAACCCTCCTCTCTCAAGACTGACGCAATTTTTAAATTTTTAGATAAGGTAAAAATAGCTTAAATTTCATCAAAAATGGCCAATTTTTAAGTGCCAGTTTTCGGAAGCCTGCAGAAACTAGAGATTTTTTTGAGTCAAAAATAAGACTCCACTTGGCGATTTTTTGTAATTTTTACTAGCAAAATACGTGTTTTATCAATTTTTGAGCGTAAATACACCCTATTTTACAGAAAAAGCCCTGCGCTAAAACCATGGTTTAAGAAAATCTACGAAATTCGTAACGAATCCGGCGATATTTCGTATGAAATTATGCGCAAATCATATAAAAACGTATGCACGAAAACCAACTTGAACTTGAACCAACTGTGAAATCCACCCAAAGGGTTTGACTGCCTGCTAGTGTGACTATATAAATGGTTTCAAAATCATGCTACAAATGAAATACCTAAATGCATTAAACCGACTTTCAGCATTTGCCGTTAAAATTCCAAGTCGTACCATGGCAAAACTTTTGGTGCAAAAGTTATATACGATTTTCTTTGATATTCTGGCGTTAAGTTATTATCGTTATTATGTCTTCTTGAAAATCATGATAGTACATTCATAATAATGAGCCAGGGCCCAGTCCTATATCCGGCACATTACTAAAATTCCAGCCCCATTTTTCCCGAACAGTGCCGGAAATGGTATAATGGCCCTGTGCGCAAGAACAAGCTTCAATGCTGCTTCATTCGCGCAGGGCTATTATATACACCACATACGGCGCTGTTTGAGAATAATGGGGGCGGATTCTTCAAAAGTGCCGGATATAGGACCTGAGCCATCCTTTGTGCGGTCACCCATGGGTGGCGAACTCACTCTTATAACTCCTGTTGCGAATGCGCTGAATGATGGCTGTGCCGTTGCGAGGGTCCCCGCCGGCCCGCACCACCTCACCCAGCGCCAGACTGTACAGGTAGACCGCGTCGTACAGGTAGCTGGCGAAGGGGGTCGCCTGAAACCACAACCTTACAACTTTACAAGTCTTAACAATTGTAACTATCAAGAGTACATATAGTGTCTCACTCTATATAAAAGAGGAAGGGGTGCACTTCTATATAGAATGAATTATATATGTACTCTTGTAACTATGTATTGTAAGTAAAAAATCAGGTGATGCGTAATGAATGTATCTATATGATGAATTCGTAACGAATCACCTGATTTTCATTTTACAATTGTAAGAATTGTAACGTTGAGCAACAGGCCGCAGACTTCGCTCTACTAGACCCCTTGTGATCCCCTCGCCACTATACCACAACTGATCAGACGATTTACAATCACCCCAATGGGGTCACTAGTAGATATTATATTATCTCCACGTAACGGGGTCAAAATTCTTTCAGGGGTGGGGGCTCTCTGGTCAATTTTTTGTAATCCCCCTAAATTTTACAAAAAAAGTGCAATTTTTACTAAATTATGTCCACATTTTTGGAACCCTCAACCTCCCCCTCCCCAGAATCTCGACTGGGGGGCTCACCCCATCCATGCCTCCCCAGGGTTTTTTTTTGGTCTGAAAAGTTTAGGCCACTTGGCCTCAGGTCCAAAATTTTCTAAAGCACAAAAAAAAAAAATCATCACACCACTTTTTTTTTTTTTTAATAAAAATTTATAAAAAAAAATAAGCATAGTATATGTATACAGTGGTGTAGCCAGAAACAAATTTTGGAGGGAATTAACTTTTAGAATTTTAAAAGTGTCAAAATGCATTTAACAGCAATTTTAACACAAAAAACGACATATATTAGCAAAATTCGTTCAAAAATAATGCTATTTTTGTTACTAGAGGCATAGAAAAATTTTTTGGAGCACAAACCATCAAAAATTACACAACTGGCGGATGGCGAGAATCCAGAAAATTTTTTATATTGCGGACCCTAACTCACAAGAAATGACATTTTTTCTACCATAAAACAGCTACAAACTATACATTACAGTGGCGTACCCTGAAAAAAATTTCGGTGGGAATGACTTTCCAATTTTATGTAATGGGTCAAAACGCACGTTTTAGCAATTGTAACACGCCTTACAAACGCAAGATCAGTAAACCGCACAATTGCAGGGGTCTGGGGGCAGCAGCCCCCAGGAAAAATGTTGACGATTTTTCTAATTTTTAGCCCAAATTTGGTCAACTGGAGGCGTAGCAGAAATTGTTTCAGACAAAAATTGAAACAAAAGATGGGAACGTCACATCAGTCTATTACACAAGTAAATGTAGCATAATATACTGGTGTAGTCAAGCAAGTGCAGCATAACGTACTTGTGTATATATATATATATATATATATATATATATATATATATATAAAAAAAAAAAAAAAAAAAAAAAAATATATATAAAAAAAAAAAAAAAAAAAAAAAAAAATATAAATATACATACACAAACATAAAAAAAAAAAAAAAAAAAAAAATACAAAACCACAAAGAGGCGGGGGGACGGGAGCAGAAGCCACGAAGAAAAAAAGAAGAAAAAATTCAAAATTTTATAAACAAAATTGCACTATTTATTAATTATAGCAGACGTAAAAGAAATTTTTTCTGCTTCCGCAGCTAAAAAAGTTTAGGCCAGCTGGCCTCAATCGCTGAAAAAATTTAGGCCAATCCGAAAAAATTTAGGCCATGGCCTTAGCTATGGCCTAAAAAAAA
Source organism: Trissonchulus sp. WLG1_4 (assembly GCA_030248245.1). Classification (NCBI taxonomy): domain Eukaryota; kingdom Metazoa; phylum Nematoda; class Enoplea; order Enoplida; family Ironidae; genus Trissonchulus; species Trissonchulus sp. WLG1_4. The sequence goes on from JASANF010007528.1 coordinate 26,576, forward strand.
ACCCAGTGCCTCCCTCATACGTGCATCTACAATAGCCACATAAGCTACGCATATATACATAGCATACAAGTCCAACCAGAACCAACCTGTCCCATATTTTCGTACGTAAAAGGCACTATTTCGTGAGGAATGCATATATGTCGCGGTCCAAACTGACCTCTGACCCAGTGGAACAGGGGTTATTAATCATCTGCCACATACTTATATACGTACGAACTCAAACTGCTGACAAACACAAAGTAGGCCATGTTTCTATCTCAGATACAACAGACTCCCCAGAGAGCGTAGAACGAATAAAGACGAGCTAGAGCACATTCTCGTTAGCGCAAAAAAATAAATTGTATAAATTCCGCATTCGTGTGAACCAAAACACAAGTGCCCCGCATTAAGCTAGGCACAATTATTACTGTGCATGCAGATGTGGGATCCCCTTCCCTCCTGTGTATATACATCCACCATAGGCAGAATATGCCCCCTTCCAACCCTATAAAAAATATCTACAAAATGAGGGTCAGCCTGACCGTCTTAGTAGACCCCCCGCGCTCAGATTTTTTGCCCAAACCATTAACCAACTAGGCAATATATAAGCAAAAGATGATGTTCATTACGGTAGCTATGAAAAGTATACATCATTAAGACATCTCTACTCACCCTCTAAGCCCATTACTATAAATTTATGAAGACGATGTCCAAAACAGTGTGTGTGTGTGTGATGTGTGTGTGTGTGTGTGTGTGTGTGTGTGTGTGTGTGTGTGTGTGTGTGTGTGTGTGTGTGTAGTAGTACGTACTAGAGTTCGCAACGGGTCGAAGTTTTACGACCCGACCCGACCCGACCCGAGATAGATTCCAACCCGACCCGACCCGACCCGACCCGACCCGACCCGACCCGAACCAACCCGATTTCTCGTTAAGCTAGCCTGAGAAAATGGTCAAACCGGCAAAATTCAACGTAAAAATTTAGGATTTTCACCCAAGATTTTTGACCCGAACTGACCCGCTTAACCCGCGGGTCGGAAAATCTCAACCCGACCCGACCCGTACAGGCCCAACCCGACCCGACCCGATTGCGAACTCTAGTACGTACACGTACGGAAAATTTACGGAAATTTTAGCAAAATTTACAATATTTTTGGCCGATCAGGGGGAGGGGTGGGTCATTTGAACTTTGGCCAGAGATTTACCCCCTCCATAAATTTTGACCCCGTTACAAGTATGATCCAGCCACTTTCACTGAATTTCATTACAGATCCAGTTAATTCAGGAGATCCCCAATCCATTATAGGTTCAAGCTAACATTGAAGATGAAATGACAGCTGACAGATAATTCGCGAGAAGTGAACAACACGGGTTGACACAAAGACACCATGGTTGCTGGTCGCTAGTCACAAAATTAAGGAGTTAGGACTAAAAACTCTCAACTATATACATATATACCAATGGCTCATTCGAAGCTAAAGTGTGAGCTATATAGTAGCACCACTTGAGAAAACGAAACATGTGATTTTGTTATGAAAAGAATAGATTTTGACTATCAAGAGTGCAGCAAGTAGTCGCAGAGGTCATGCCACTGACATACAGTGCTTAAAAGTGATTTGAGTCATGTTTTAAGACAGAATCAAATTAAATGGATTAATGCAGCCAAAGGTGTATCCTTTACCATTAACGAGCAAAACACAGCTAGCTGGTTAGTCATTTTGTGAATAGCAGCCGAACCCACTGACGCAGTTACCACATCGAAATTGTGAATGACAGAGTTACTACATCGAATAGTGAAGAACAGGGTTACTACATCGAAATGGTGAAACGTGAAAGACAGTTACATCAAATGGGTCACAGACAGTTACATTGAAAAACGGTGAAACAGTTATATACAACATCTACATTCCTGCACAGTATGGAAAAGCACACCCAAAATACAAAGCCTGAGTCTATACCTTAACAACAGAATGTGCTTTTTTGTTACTTCTAGAGAAGGAACTATTGTTTTGGTATTGACCATAGTTGTTGCCGTGTAAAACACGGCACCCCGCACCACGCGCTGCATCGCATATCATGTTTGGTGTGTTAATTCGGCTGTGTGACGGTGCTTGATTGTACTCTGCGTATAATCAATAAATGACAACAATAATACGTTTTGTTTCGCAGCCTCGGCAGCTGAACGGATACTGATTGAGAGACCAAGCAATCAACAAAGTAGAATTATGTATATTTAGAGTCGTATGCACAGAAACAGGGGCCTTGCCCTTAATCTCAAACTTACCTGCGGGTAAAGTTAGGCTACATAACTTTACCTGCTGGTAAAGTCGTATTCTCAAACAATGACTAAAGACAATGTGATAGCTAAGGTTACCTTTATATAAGATTCGGGACACGGGTCAGAAAACGGCAAAATTAGGGGGGGCGGGGGGGGCCCGCCCCCCCATTTGGTCCGGAGCCCCACCCATTTTCGTCGCGCCCCCCCCATTTTGAGCCCCCCCCATTTCAGATGGGGTGCCCCCCCCCCCATAGCCCAAAATTTTTTCCGAAAGGACGTTTTAGCGAATTTTTAGCTGTAGCAATGTCGTGTTCGTCGGGTTTTTGAGTCCTTTTTGGCTAAATAAACACAAAAAAAAAAAAAACAAAAAATATAAAAAATAAACGCCCCCCCACCCCCCCGCCCCCCCCCCCCCCCCCCCCCAATTGTTTCGCAGCTAAAGTTAATGTATTCTGAAAGTTTTTAACCTCAACCGTCGACGTTAACCTTGCTTTCAATTTTAACTTTACCTTTATCCACAGAATTAACTTTACCTTCACCTTATTAGTGGGTAAAGCTAGCCTAACTTTACCTGCAGGAGAATACGGCCCCATAGTTAATGGTATACGTAACCGGAATTTCCACAAAGTACCTCGATCATCAGCCACAGGAACTAGTTCGCAAATATTGCAAAAAACGGGATGCAATACGAATAATTCAGCCTTAAAATACTTACAAAATCAAAGTACAAAACAGAGCTAATAAACTCATATGAAGTAATATCCTACTAGCTAGCTTTAACCAGATCTGACGCCGTTGCAATACGTATGGCAAACTTTCGAACCATGCGTGGGACAACCAACAAAATTTCGGACAGGACTAGACAAGCTGGAGCCATGCTTTGTGCCACTACAGACACTGGGCCGGCCTGGGATAGTGGGATACCCCCTGCTATGCTGACCCACTCAGAGATGCAGGGCATCAATCGGCGCGGGCGGAGGGAAGGTCGTCTCTGGTTTAGTTTTTCGACCGCAAAATCTGAGCAGTTGTTCTATTATTTAGTCAATTTTAGGGCCCTTTATCGTCCACCAGAGGGTGAGAGAGGGTCCTTGCTGTCTGAGGGGGGTGGGTTGATACCCCCTACACCACCCCCCATGGTCCCACTGTCCCCCAAGTCTCAACGTCCGTCCTATGACAGCCAGCGCCAATGTCCGAAGCCCCACAAAAGCATGTGGACAACTTGAGCTCCTCTGAGAAGACAATTAGTATGTATGGTGTGTGTGTGTGTGTGTGTGACTGATATAATGCAAATGAGGAGGAGGACAAAGACGGGGCACGGACGTGATGGGGCACTCCACTCGACTCCACACACGCAGAGGCCACAAAACTCACTGTCATTAGTTTTACTCCCCCTTCGGATATCTGAAAGGCATCAAACACAAACAATACATACATACATACATACATACATACATGTACAACAATTACATAGAATGCAACAAGAGCACATCTGTTGCAGCGAACACGGGCTGTGCTCTTGGATGTATATACTGTGCACCAAGAGCACATCTGTTGCAGCGAACACAGGGGTGGACGCGGGTCAGAATTTTCGACCCACGACCCAACCCAACCCGCGGCTTGACACTCGTGAGTAACCCGGGACCCAACCCGCGCCGTAAAACCCGACCCACGACCCACTTTGACCCACCACTCTATAACCATAACGTACATAAAACAGGGGCGTAGCCAGGATTTTGAAAAGGGGGTTGCACATTTGCACCCTGTCCACTTTTTTGCTCACTGGTTTAAACTCACTATTGTGGGGTCTGAGGGCGTCAGCCACCAAAATCTAATTATTTTTACACTTATTGGCGAAGTGGCTTATATAACAGAATGTAAATTTGGTCATTTAAATTAAATAAACTCACTGTTGCTAGGGTCTGGGGGCGACAGCCCCAAGAAAAAATGGAGTATTTTTCAATTTTTTGACAAATTTGGTCAACTGGAGACGTATCAAAAATTTCTTCCGACAGGAAAATTAAAAACACAAGATGGGAACTTCATATCAGACAGCATATTACACAAGTAAATGCAACATAACGTACTCTAGTAGACATGCATATACCTATAGGCTTTGATGAAAAATAATAACAAGGAATAGTAAGCCACAGAGTTTTCAGGGGTCTGGGGGCGCCAGCCCCCAAGAAAAAATTTTGAGAATTTTTCAATTTTTAGGCCAAATTTCTTCAATTGGAGACGTATCAGAAATTTATTTTGGCCGGGCTATAAAAACCAAGGGGGGCCCTTGTCGACAATTTCTTCAGGTTCCACCAAACGGGGGGGGGGAGGGGGGGAGGGTCGCGACAGCCGCGACCCGCGAACCCACCTGGATACGCCCTTCATAGCATATACCTGATGATTAATTGTTCTCAGCTTAACTTAGCTTAGCTTAGCTAATGCTTTAGCTGAAGCCCATGTCTAATTTCAATTTGCACAGTGTTATATACATCTGCACATTGTTTACATTACTACTTTAAACAAATGGCACTATTTCGCCGTCTATACTAAAATTTTTGTAAAATTGAAGTCCGACATGGTAGTTTTTTTCTGGTTTCGCGGGTCGGAAAAAATTTTTTCGATCCGCGCAGCCTGAAGTGGCTACCCGCGGGTCGACCCACGGCTCAAATTTTCCGACCCAACCCGACCCAACCCGCGGGTGCTCACGACCAGCGTCCACCCCTGAGCGAACACGGGCTGTACTCTTGGCTGTACGGTGCACCGACCGCCACATATGCTACAGCAAGAGCACTCTGCAGCAAAGTGCTCTTGACTATACTGCGCACTGACGCTTGCTGATAGAGATCCCAGCTCTAAAGTTTGACAAAAAATGCCGGACCCTGAAGACAGAGATAAACACGCTTTATATTACAAAAAGAACGAAGTGCAAGCATCAAGAGTACAGTGAGTGGTCACATAAATCACGCCACCTGTTTTGGCTCAGGGTACAGCAATTTCTGGTCAGACTTTAGTACACCGCTGGACTGATGAGTGACAAACGAGCTCAATTTTGCCACAAGCTCAAGCGGGGAGCATCAATGGGACATCAAAATGAGAGCACAAGGGGTCATGCCAAGGGGGATGCCAAAATTCCAAAAAGGGGGATGGGGATGATACAATATTCATCAGCAATTTTCATTTCCCTTTCTGCATCTGGGTTCCCATCTGATTCCATGGTCCAAAGCAAATGTTACTGACCTGCTGCGTGTGACAAGTTGCAGCCTTGCTCTTGCAATAATTGCACAAAGAGCATTGTGATCAGTCTATGTGACGCCGGTGTACGTACAGAGACATAATTTCTGTTGCACAATACACAAAGTTTAGTCAAAGCAAGCAACAGTGGATTACCCTAAAGAGAGGGTGAGTAGGACTGGTCTAGTCACAAGCATACACGGGAGTGATTGGAGGGGGGGGGGGGTGAGGTTTCACCCCACCCCACCGTTCCTCCAGACAGATGCTTCAGCTTCACTCCCTTCCCCCCAGATGGTTTGAAAGGTGTTCACGACGGCCATGAATTGGTGGCTCATGAAAGAAAACTGGTGGCTCACGAAGAGAAAAGAGGAAAAGCTGCTCCGCACCCTGCCTCCCCGATGGCTCACCCCCCCCCACGCAAAATTTGTTTCTTGTCCACGTACGGTCACAAACAGTGCTGCCGGATAGTTCACCAGAGAGCTGACAACGGCACAACAAAAACATCAACTCAAAAAAGACCTCAGTGGACAAATACCAGCGACACATGAAATGACGCCAAACAGTTAAGAGCTAAACAAGCAGAAAAAACAGGCAGAAGAGATGAGTAGGATTACAGAGACTGCTAAATTTTCTAAAAAACAAAAACACAACAATACAGTTTGTTGAAGATGGCTAATACTGCATCAAAAAATAGGGAGACCTGACGCCGCCCTCAATTCAGGCAACACAGGAGTCATCGAAATGTTTGAATGAACGACACGTGTCTCAGTCTTAATCCCGGTTCATGCTTGTTCTTAAGGACACAGGGACAAGGACAAATTTTGGTCGGTCGGTGAAAAAATGGCAAACTTATTTTGTCCTCCATTTTTTTGCACGCGAAGTGGACTTGAACCCAACTTCGCCCACGCAAAAAATTGTGACTTTTCGCCAGGCAGTTTTCTTGGAATCGCTTAAGGACAAAACGACAGGGACAAGAGCAAGGACAAGTGTGAACCAGGCTTAACGGTGACCAGACCACCGCAACAAAAGTCTGACCAAAAAAGTTTTGAGCACTGAAAGTGAGACAAAAACCAAACCAAACATGTGATATCATTAGCTTTAGGCAAAGAATACATTTCCGCCATCAAGAGTACAGCGAGCGAGTAGCTGCCGAATTCACGACACCTGTTTTGCCTCAGTGTTCAACATTTTTTGGGCAGACACTTCCAGATTACCGTCTGTATGTTATTACAATGTGAACTTGAGTCCCACAATGCAACATTTGAAAATTATAAAAATTGGACGATAGTGTTTATTATTACTAATGTGTCTGGTTGAACCAAAATAGTCATAACCACAATAAAAACTTCAAAAAATGTCAAGTTTCAAGAGTGAAACACACTCTAACTTCCACGCCACTTCTAAAAAAAATCTGGCTACGCCAGCGAATAAAATTAATGACAGCCGAGTTGAGTAGAAAATTTTTGTGAAGTACAGCAAAATAGCAGCATGAAATTGCGATTAGAACATTTTCGTAGCTACCAGCTAGTTTTCTGATCTTTTAAATAAAAAAAACAATCACAAATGTAGTTTATTTGTGTATTTGATTCAACATAATCGAAAAAACTATGCCACCTGTCTAAGCTGACAATCAGCCATCTACGGCGAAAAAAGAAGTGCCAATAGAAAAAGTCTCGCAAAGATTATTCTATATACGATTCGTGAAAGATACATCAAATCACACACAAAAAGATGAGCGACTAAAAAGCACAAAACCATCTAAAATCATCGACTGAAAAAAGAAGAAACGAAAGAGTGAGCCGAAAACAACAGAAGAACTATTACGGACGACCGCGGCTTACCTCGGCTGCGCCGGGCAGCAGAGTGGTGAAATTGAAGGGCGGCTGACGAGTATACTCGGAGACGGTGTTCCAGAAGCGTTGATAGTCCAGGTCGTCCGAGTTGATGGGGTGGGGGATGAGCACCAGCAGGGAACGGGCGCGTCGCTCGATGTCACGCGTGCTGTTCAGATACTCGTCTGTGCTGATGAAGGTGGCTAAACACAGCACCACACACCACACTCACACACAGACAGGAGATACATCACTCTTAAAGCCGGGTCATATTACATCACTCTTAAAGACGGGTCATATTGAATCGTATTTTATTTTTTATTTCTAATTTTTAAACTTTTATATTTTTAGAGCAAATTTTAGAGCACATTCGGTCAATTGGAGACGTATCGGAAGTTTTTTTCCGGCCGGGCAAGAAAAACCAAAGGGAGGACAAAAAAAAACAAAACCACCCTCCCCCTCTGATCAGCCAAAAACCACAACAAACCCCCCGCCCAAAGGACCCTCCCCCCCGGCCCCTTGATTTGAGGGGGGGTCCCCCCATCCCCCCTCATACATGTATGGGGAGGACCCTTGTGGAAAACTTCAGTGTGAAAAACTTTCGGCGGGGGGGTGGGCCCACAAAATTGAGGGACCGGAGAGGGTCCCGGAAATGTAGCAAAACTGACACTTTTTGGGAAAATTTTACAATATTTCGCAAAATTTAGGTTAAGTTTTGGTCGATCTAGGGGAAGGGAGGGTCCTACGAATTTGGCCGGAGAGGAACCCCAAAATACTGAGCCTGTTAGATGTATGCCGGGTTCACACTATACTCAACGATAAAGGGACAGGGACAAGGACAAATTTTGGGCAGCTGTTGAAAAAAAAACTGACACACAAGCGTTCCGGCTAAGTTTATCCATGCAGTCTAAAACTGACAAGTGGTTGGGAATGGGAGAAGAAAAGAAAGGGTAGGGCTAGAGTGACTCACGCCGGTAGTAGCGATGAGTCATGGCGTGGTCGGGCGACAGGTAGTATGCCTCGGGGTCCAGATAGACGACGGCGTACTCCCCACCGTCCAGCAGGCGTTTGTCGTCCAGCGCCGCCAGGAAGTAGTACACCGCCACGTAGTCGCCGAACATCAGGTAGACTGGAAACACAAACCAGGGTTATGGTGTATTTACACATCGGCAGCCTAATTTACACAACAACAAAAAATAAAAATATACACTGATTTACACAAGCCTATTTTCTCCCAAAAGTTGATAGTTGTGTCACAAACACACACACCACGCCACACTGCATAATTATGTGCGAAGGCACCATGTGTATATATAGGTAATTATGGCTGAGGGGTTGACCTACCCTCCACGGATGTAGTCACTCTTCAAGTGGCAGCCCTGACTGACTCCAGGGCTTTGTAACACAGATGTGCTCCGCATCCAAGGGCGGATACTCCAAAGGATGTCTAGCAGAGAGTTACCTTTACCTCTGGCTGCAAGGTAGCCCAAAAAGCCATTATGCAGCGCATACGTATATTACGCGATCCCACACAAGCCCACCACTTTCAACCTTCAACCTGAGTGATCGGAACGTGTCGATACGTTCTCAACAATAACAACATAAATACCACAACACCAATGAGCATTACTTCTGGTCTTCTGCCAGGTCTGCTCCACAATTTCGTACATGCGGTCGATGTGTGGCTGCATGACGCGCTCAAAGGAGTCGGGGAACACCAGCACGTTCTGGATCAAGAGATCATTCTCCTTCTTGGCGCACAGGGCCTGTAAAAAACAAGTTCTTACTAAAGTGTGACCAAAAAAAGCTGCACCTTGAGACAAAAGAAACACACCATTTCAGTACGAAAAAAAAGAACAAATTTCAGGCACCAAGAGTATACAGCGAGTAGTCACAAATATCACGCCACCTGTCTTCTTTCAGGGTCCAGTCATTTTTGGTCGAACTATATAACCTTAAGTTTGACCAGAAACTGTTGAGTCATGAGACAAAAAGGTTACGTTATTTGCAAGACTACTCGAAGTATGAAGTCCTGTAGATTAAAATTATTACTCCTTTTCATCATATTAAGCATGTGTCAGGTCAGGATGCAGTATATATATTTCAGTTTCTTAAAGTGCGTGCCTATACCTTGATGCTATCATACAAATTCTCCATTTTGACACTGTCCCCGTGGACGATGGTGAACTGGTGCCAGTGGAAGTGACGCAGCAGAGCAATGGCGGCCTGGCTGATCTGGGTGTGGGTGGGGATGGTCCGGGCAAAGGTCGGGAACCGCTCCTTGTCCGACACCTCGTGGTCAAGGCACTTCTGCAACCACAACACACACACACTCAGCCACACGTGGGCGGCTAGCAAATTCTGCTGAGGGGGGGGGCACGGAGAAACTTTTTGACTTTTCTTTTCCTGTTTCGTGAACCACCGATTTTAGTCTCGTGAGCTACACATGTATGCACTATGCACTCAACCCAGAGACCCCAAGCGGGAGGGGAATGGTCCTGGCATATATACTTTTGTGCGAAATTTTCTGCAAAGGTGGGGGGGGGGGGCGGTTGCGAAATGTACATTTATTTTTGCTGATGGTTGTAACACACTTTACATGTTACATATGAAAGCGATAGTTGTAAGACAATGATTCAGAAAGTTATGTAACGCGTTCATGCCTGGAACATCCAACACAGTCACCCCTCCCCGCGAAACTTTTTTCTGGCTATGCCACTGGTGTCAAAGACCTTGATCGGGAAAGGGACACCCCAACCTCACGCCAGCCCAAACCCCTGTATCAAACGCCGCAATAGTCACACTCTACACAAGCTAATGCCTTAGAATCAGCACACAAAATCAATGATGTCACTAACTACATGTGTTCGTACGTAATAGGTATATGATATATACATATATACGCACAAGAAACGACAGTCATAAATCTACTTATTTTTGCACGGATACATGTACAAATACAGAGAGCTAGCTAGCGAGGCAGGTTAGTGAAATTAAGTTCAATTTGAGCTGACATAAAAACAGAAAAGCAGGTTCTTTGTTCACACACAGATTAGCATAATGTCCTAATACGTAGGAACAGCTAGGCGAGATTCACTGAGACCACCCACGCGCACTGGACCTGATGATTTCATGACAGTCCGGACCTACATGCCAAACCCTTAAACAGCCCATCAAAATCTAAAGTCTGACAAAAATAGTTGCGCCACTTCCTCATTTTACTGGCATGACTTCTGCGACTACTTGCTGTATATACTCTTGATAGTCAAAATCTATTCTTTTCGTAACAAATCACATGTTTCCTTTTCCCAAGTGGTGCAACTATTTTTTGTGAGACGTTGTGTGGCATTTCTGAGTCCATGTTTCTACAGTAAAGTCGAACGTCGACAATCTGAAAAATAGCTGGCTTCTGGGGAACGTTCAAACGCTATAACGGGTTTTTCTTATATCTTATTGTTCCGCATTTTGACTGTTTTGATGACCTATTTTAATATCAAGGGCGTATCCTAGCGGGTAAGGGGAAGGAATTGCCCAGTCCAGAAATTCTTCCCAATGACAACCCAAGGATTGCGTCTCCAATGAACAAGATTTGGCCCCAAAATATACCTTTTCTCCCGTTTTTTTCTCTGGGGTAGAGTTCGCAATCGAGAGTTAAACTGCGCAGTAAGATTGCGTGACCAATTAATATAGTTGGACTGCGCAGTGCAAATACTCTGCGCAGTGCGCAAACGCAGTCAAACTAAAGTTAGACTGCGCACTGCGCAGTCAGTAGGATTGCGCAGACAATATGAGTTGGACAGCGCAGTCCAAAACTACAAATAGTCCGCGCAATCCAACTCTTAATTGACTACGCATTCCTAATGACTGCGCAGTCTAACTCTAGATTGATTGCGCGGTCCCCCCTTTGGTTTTTATTGCGCCGAAAAAAATTTCCGATACGTCTCCAATTGACCGAATTTAGCTTAAAAAGCAAAAAATTCTCAAATTTTGTTCTGGGGAAACCTGCAACTCTATGGCTTACGAATCCTTGTTATCATCTTGCGTCAAAGCCTATGGTATGTATGCACAAGTCATGCTGTGTTCATGTGTAATACACTGTCTGATGTGACGTTGCCATTTATTGTTATAGTTTTCTGGTCGGAAAAAATTTCTGATACGTCTCCAGTTGACCAAAACGGCCTAAAATTCAAAAATCTCCAATATTTTCTGGGGGCTGCCGCCCCCAGACTTCTGCAACTCTGGCTTACCATTCGTTGTTATTAGCTTTCATCAACATCAAAGCCTATGCATTTCTCCAAGAGTACATTATGTTGAATTTATTTGTGGAATATATATATTCTCAGATGTGACGATCCCATCTTTTGTTAAAATTTTACTTTCGGAAAAAAACTGATACGTCTCCAGTTAACCAAATTCGACCTAAAAATTAAAAAAATCTATTTTTTCTGGGGGCAGCTGCCCCCAGACCCCCGCAGCCTGTGAATGTGAATTTGTTGAATTTAATTGTAAAAATTATATACTAAAAAGTGCATTTTAACCCATCACAAAAACTCACAGTCATTCCACCTGAAACTTTTCTGGGTGGGCCACTGACAGTTAATTTATTTAGATTAAATGACTACTAACTACATTTTGCAATGGACCCATTTTGCCTGGGGTGAAGGGACCGCGCAAGAAATTGTTAGTTTTCCCGGGTTCATTTTAATCACCTTGCACATGTATGTTCTTTTTAGTCAAAATTAGCTACTGACGGCAATACATGTACTTGGGGTCTCGGTTTTGGGGGGGGGGGGCTTGTCCCGGATTCTTCCAAATTGTAGGGGGGCTTGTCCCGACGTTGTGGGGGCTTGAACTGACAAAAGCGATATATATTATTTTAAATTTTTGCCTACAAATAGGAAATTACATACATTGTAAAATTCGGATATTTTTAGCAATTTTTTCGCTATTTGCTCATTTATCTGAGGCGATTTTTTAGTTTTCGGGAACTTTTTTAGCAACGAGTAGGGGACTTACCCCGATGGGTCAAATCTGAGTGAGGCTTGTCCCGGCATCTGAAATCTGGGAGGGGCTTGCCCCCGCCAGACGCAGACCCCCCATGTACATCTGTGCTGTCAGCTGTAGCTTATAAAAACATGAAATATATAAAAAACTGGAAACAAAAAAGGGTCAAAGAA
>JASANF010007529.1:0-23185 GCA_030248245.1 Trissonchulus sp. WLG1_4
ATATTAATGTATGTTTGTATATAAATGATTCTAGATTATACAACCTGGCCAGCGAGCTGACGCCTTGGCGGCCCACCGTCCCGGACCCGGGCGCGGGCAGTGGTCCCAGCAACAGCGGCAGCGAGTCTCCCAATGATTTGAGCGGGGCGGCAGCCGGCCAGCTGGGCTGTGGACCCGCCACCAGTGTCTACAGCGCCGCCTGTTCCAAGGTGACGCCCTATCGACTGAAAAGTCGCACGGCACGCAATATGTGCGGCAGCCCAAGCCGAGCCACCAATAATGCGGTCACCAACCTGGACTTTCACAATCGACTGAGAGACCTATTCTTGCGCGTCGACCAGCTGGAGAATCAGATTATTCACGGCAATGAGCTATTGGATGAGATTAGACGGGATTTGAATGAACGAGTAGGTTTGGGTTCGATGACTGAATCGACCATTGGTATTTTGTGCAAGTACATATTCATGCTGTCGAAACAGTCGAAGTTTACAAGTCGAACACATATAGGGTCTAATTTGAACTTGGACCGTAATTTATATTAACAAATGTTTGCTACTTATTTTAAACAACAAAGTCACGGTTATTGATTCTGATTTGAGACGAGACATCTACATTTAGATGAAACCTGTCTGATTCAGACATGCATGGTCTGACAAAGCTATTTCGTCTTAGTTTTGCATTTTTTGTTTCAGGTAAGCAGCATTTGGCAGACGCTGTACGGCCGAGGCTCTGTGCCCAGTCCCGGCGGTGGCTTGCATCTGGACTCGTGCAATGACGGCGACGAGAGATCTAAGTCCGGCAGCGGACGCGCGGCTCAGGGCAGCTGCACCTGCCAGTCTGGCAAAACGGGCAAACCCTGCAGCTGCCCGGGCACCGGGGCTGCGGCCAAGCCTGAAATCCTAGTCTTTCAGAATAAAGCTCCGTTTTGGAATGAAGCCTCGCAGGTCTATCAGTTGGACTTTGGCGGTCGCGTGACACAGGAGTCGGCGAAAAACTTTCAGATCGAGTACCAGGGTAAACAGGTACGAGTTGGGAAAGCATTTGAGTCGATTTTTAGTAGTTTCAGTGTAGTTTTTGAAAAGGTAATAAGCGCAAAAAGTGACTAAAACGCAAAAAGTTAGCTTTGGACTTTGGTTTATATAGTCTCAATCGCAACTTTCTAACTACACTAAGATCGAAAGGGAATAATAGGTACTTTTGAGTATTAATAATATAGTCTTTAAATATCCAAGTTATCCTTGCCACTGAATGTTTAATTTAGACGATCTTGCTGAAAGTTGTCTAGGTGAGAGGTATCTTCACAAGACAGTGGGACAGTGGTCGGGATAGTTATGACCAGGCTGTTTCATGTACTCTTCATGACTTGAATTTCTTCGTCCCAGTATGTAATCACATGTTTCATTTTGTCTCAGGGTCTAACCATTTTCAGCCAATCTCAGTTTAAAGTTTCGACCTACCAACGCGCTTTTGTGTTGGTGTGCAAGAATAACTTGAAAATTGAAGTGACACCTCCCTACCCCTGTTGCCGTGGTTTCCTGTTTTTTTTAGAATCTATAAGTAGCTTTTTTTTAAATTTCAGGTGATGCAGTTTGGTCGTATCGAGAACGGCGCCTATACGTTGGATTTTCAGAGCCCTTTCACGGCCATCCAAGCCTTCGCAGTTGCCCTGGCCAGTATTACACAAAGACTCAAATAATATTGCTATAAATGTTTTGTGCTTGTTTCTGTTCAAAATGACTGAATAATCCTTAGCGGATTGATCAATTATTATACTACAGTATTTTTAGTTGCGAAATTGATAAAAAAACTACTTTTAGCTGTGTACTTTTTTGTTCACAATCGATCTATAGATATACATCTAGAATCGATAAAAAAGATTTTTTGTTAATTGGAAATGTAGTAGAGATTGCAACACTGGTAGCTTAAAAAAAACCTTGTGGAAATTGAAACGTTTTTGGCACTTTTGAGCATACGATATCTATATGTTAGTCGTGTTACGAGACAATAATTTATTGTTCTAGTACGAGAGGTTTTTTAACCTTGCAGTTAATTTTTAACACGGTATGTTTGCATTTATGCTTCTGCATTGATATAATATTTGCGTTTAATTTCAACGTGAAGTATGCTTACATTCCAAGGGCAAATAGGTTTCCAAATTTTTGCGTTATTTTGCTTCTCCGTTTTTTTTGTTTCTTCTATAGTGTTCTTTATTTTTAGAAACAGTTAAAATTTGATTAAAAAATTTAAAATTAAAAAAATTTTAAAATTTAAATTTAAATTAAAATTTAAAAGTTGCACTCAGTCGTTATTTACTTTTTACAAAGTAAATTTACTTTATTTTTTCATGTTTGGTAAAAAAAGTTTTTTTTTTTAATTTTTAGTCAATTCACATTATTTGTGTAGTTTATTTTATGTTTTGTTTTCCGCGCTGTTTATTTATTCGATTTGGTTGCTGTATTGTGATGTTGATTCTAGCCATACTATAAGCTTGCTATAACGTGTATATATCCTACCGTTACAATTTTTCACACTGTCTTCAATAAGTTCCTGTGTAACCGTGTGTAATTAAGTGTAAAGTGTTTTTTGACAAACGGTATAATAATGTTTCAGTGTATGTGAACGTGTTCTTTTAACTACGAGAGTGTATTAAGATCAGTGTATAAATGATAGCAACGTACCGAAGTTTAATAATTGTAAGGGTTGATTCGGGGCGGGTATAATTTTGGGGGTTATTGAAAACCGGACTTTTCAGAGGTCTGTGCTAACTATTTATGGGGGGGGGGTGTTGCACATATTTCAGTTTTAATTTTTAAACGTAAATCATCAATATTCGCTGTGGGTTTCAAACTTGTCTGATTTCAGGATTTTCTTCACAGAAAGGTTCCTAGATTTGTTAGTCGGACAGGTGTAGGGGGTGAAACGGTTTCCGAAACGGTTGAACTCGGGGGGGATACTGCCTTCCCCCCCCCATACGTGTTCAGTAATTTCGGCATAATTGCAATTAGGGTAATCGTGATCTGTGCTTTGTTTCAGTTAGATGCGCTTTTTCTTATTGACACTCTTTTGACATTGAAAAAATGCTTAGAGTTGAGCCTTGGATTTAGCGAACGGACGGAGGCAGGATTTTTGCTCCGGCCGGAGCCGGAGCCGGAGGTAAATTAATTTGCCGGAGCCGGAGCCGGAGCCGGAGCTAGGTCGAAATTGATACCCTTATGATGAAAAAGTTTCTAATGTTTAATAAAAATCTATCATCCATCTTCTTCTCGACGTTTGTTTATGAAATATGTTTACAACGACTTCATCATAATGGCCAAAAATTGTATACATGTATGCAGTGGCAGTGGCGTAGCCAGGAAAAAATTTCGGGGGGGGGGAGACTTTTCATTTTTGAAACATGCTAAAATGCACTTAAGTTCGATTTTAACGCAAAAAACGACACATTTTCGGTAAAAAACAATGGTAATTTTTCGAATAATCGAATGCAAAATGCTAATGCTAAGTGAACGTAAAACGGGACCTCCAAACACCGAAATTACAGAAATGGAGGGGGAAAGGGTCCAGAAGCTAACAATATAGCTAAATTGGAGAATTTTTCAGTTTTTCGGCCAAATTTGGTCAAATGGAGATGATCAGGAATTTTTCGACCCGGGAAATTAAATGCAAATCACGTCAAAAGCAGAACGTCATGCAGAGGCTTTGGTTAAAGTTATTAACAAAGAAAAGTAAGCCACTAAGTTGCAGGGGTCTGGGGGCGGCAGCCCCCAGAAAAAACAGATTTTTTTTCAATTTTTAGGCCAAATTTGGTCAATTGGAGATGTATCATAAATTTTTTACGACAAGAAAATAAAACAAAAAGATGGGAACATCAGATCGGACAGTTTATTACACAACTAAATGCAGCCTAATGTACTTGTGTATTCATGCATTGACAAGCACCAAATGTGGAAGTCTGGATCCCTACTCCCTAGCCATTAGCCGACAGGAAAACATTATGTCATTATTACGGGGTCTGGGGCGGCACCCCAGAAAAAATTATGTATATAATTTTGATAGTTTTCGGCCAAATTTGTTACATTTTGCCATTTTGGACGTGGCGGAAATTTTTTTCCGGCCGGGTGATAAAACCAAAGGGGACCATTGCCACTCTATTGCAATCTAGATGAGTATGGGTCGCTCAGAGAATTTAGATTCAGCATAAGGTAATATACTCTTGTAGACATGCATAGGCTTTGATGAAAGATAATAACAAGGAACAGTAACCAACAGAGTGGGGTGGGGGGGGGTCTGGGGGCGGCAGCCCCCAGGAAAAAGTTTCTAGAATTTTTTTTATTTGTAGGTCAAATTTGGTCAATTGGAGACGTATTAGAAATTTTTTTCGGCCGGGCGATAAAACCAAAGGGGGGACCCTTGCCACTCTTACTGCAATCTAGATGAGTATGGGTCGCTCAGAGAATTTACCTCCGGTTCAGCATCCGGCTAATTTTTGGATGGCTCCGGCCGGAGCCGGAGCCGGAGCCGGAGGGGCCAAATCCGGCCGGAGCCGGACCCGGAGCCGGAGGCTCCGGCCGATCGCTACTTGGATTGTATCGTCAGCTTATGCTCTAAAGCGTTTTGCGTGATGAAATAAGAAATAAGAATTGGGTCAGTCAAATATGTGCATTTTTATCACGTTTGCCTATTGAATTGATTAAATTGGCTCATTTATTATTTCTTTTTCTGTAATGGGTTGATAAAAGTCACATCCTAACTTGGTATATATTGTTGCTTTGTATGTGATTTTTTATTAACAGAAAAGTAATATTGGGAGTCTCACAAGCTATTGACGGGTTTTTTGGTTTTAGCCCTTTTTTATAATACCCAAAACAATTGGTTTGAAAAAAAGCAGTGCTGCTTTAACTTCTTGCCAAAATTTTACACAGGTGTCAGCACCATGGAAGGGTCACCCCTCCTGCCAACATGCTAATTCCTGAAAGGGACACCCCCTCCTCGTTTTAACCTCTAAAGGTATATGCTTTGTAGAAGGAGTACCTATGAAAGATTACACCCGAGTGTGATTTGTGGCAGGATTGCTATGGTCCAACTTGTTTTTTTCGTAATAGGATAAATTAAAAAAAGCAACTTTTTCATTATTCGCATTTTTTTATCGCTGGTAAAAGTCAGTTTTTTTCTAGTTTGTCACACTTTATTATGCTGGTGTATGTCAAAGTATATAATCCGTTCAAAGACAAAATGTAGTTATTTTGTAGCATTAGAAAGACTCTACGTTATTATATAACAAGATAGACAAAGATTTGATAAAAAAATATGTTAAAAAAGTTAATGATCGAAGTACATTGACATGTTGACGTGGTCACAGTGTTTGTGCTTTTTTGTGAGAAATACCTATTTGTTTTTTGCTAAATTTGTAGTAAATCTAATTTTGTATAAAAGCAACAGTTTATCTGTTCATAGTATTTACCATCGCGTTTTTGTTACAGAGAACAAGTGTATCTTTTTTTAGTCATCTTATTACTGTAAACAGAATAATTAGTTGACTCATGAGATATTATTATAATTACCCAATTGTAAGTTTGCTATCGTAAATCGTTGCCTACCGTTTTTTAAGTATTTTGTCTGTAATGCCGCTTATACCGTGTTTTTCTATGTCATTCGCTATGTGTTCAATTTTGCATAATAACATTAACTGTCATTGCATATTTGTTTTATTAAATTATCAGTTGACTTGTGGTTGAGTACTGTATGCTGTTGGCACCTTGTCCTTAATTTATATTGCTTCAATATTTTTTAGGTTTTTTATTCGTTTTGTGTTGGTCGTTTTTTCCTGTATTTGTTGAATATTATCAGCTTTTCTGGAAATATTTTTATCATACTTTTCTGTCTTCAAATGTGTGTTTTTTCAGTTTTTGTCGGTTTTGTAGTTGATGTAAGCGAACACATCATTGTGGTTTTAACTTAAATTTTTTTATCGAAGTTAATGTTTTTTATATCAGCGTTTAGGTTTTTGTTGATAGTGCCCGAAAACCTTGCATTTATAGTTATCTGTTTTTCTAATCGGAACGGATTAAACCCGGTTTATACTCGTCCTTGTCCTCGTCCGGCAATGATTTTGTTCTTAAACAATTCTAAGGGCCTGTTCAGAAATTCGGATTAACTGGATTAGATTAACTGGAATAACTCAACAAAGAAGCATGAGACCTTTTTCAAATTAGACATAGTTGCCCCTTTGTGTTGATTGCATAACATGCAAATTCTTGAAAAGATACGCAAATTCTAGGTCGAGTTATTGTAGTTAATTCAGTTAATCTAATATCGTTAATCCGAATTTGTGAACAGCCGCTTAGAAAACTACCTGGTTAAATGGGAAGAAAGGAATTTTATGGGACGAAAGTGTAGTTTAAGTCCAACATCTATGCAAAAAATTAGACGAAACTATTTGCTCGGTTCTTAGTAAGCTGACCAAAGTTTATCCGTGTCCCTGTCCCTGTTTGTAAGGACAAGTATGAACCGGGCTTAAGCCTTAGACTGCTGTGAGTGAATACGCCATTGCGACACCATATTCTTAACCAGGAGTTAACTTCGTAGTACTAAGCCTGGTTCATACTGTTCCTAGATGAAAATACTTAAAAAATTGGCTCTCGGGAGCAGTAGAAAAACAATCTTGTTTGACGCAACTTTGGTGGAGCTGGTGGTTTATATTGCAAGGTTTTTACTCGGGCACTAATATTTATCAAGGCAGCTCAATCGATTTTATCTGTGTAAATTTTGCTTCACCGTATGTCTCAAATAGTCAGTGTCACAAATATGTACAGGTATTTTCAACTTCCAAGTTTCAATATATGTATGAATTTTTCGGACGTTTTTTGATCCTTTTTTGAAATTTTGAACAAAGTAAAAATTGACTGTGTAGGTCTATTTTTAGCACCCAGGGCTTATTTTTAACTTAGAACTGATTTTTTAGCTATCAGAAATTGATTTTTTAGTAATCGGCTTTGGCATATTTGTATAGTCATCTGTTAAGCTGTTTCGTATGTTTGGACGTTGGCTTATCTTATCTTTATTTAATGCTATGTCATCAAAGAACTTTTGCTATCTATGTCTGGGAATGGTAAACCTGTACTTTTGATTTTGATATAATTGGGTATCAAGAGTACATAATAGTGCTTGTTTAAGCTCGTTATATAATCCTTGATTAGATTAACTTTTATAAATGAGATATAGAAGGTATATTCTAATCCAGTTAATCTGATTTTTAGTTAGGCTTAATGAGCTATAAAGCACTATTTAGTGCTCTTGATGGAGTCAAGGATTTGATCTGATGATTATATTATGTGCTCTGTACGTTGCTATGACAACACGCACGACGTCACGTGACGGCTATATGGCTGGATGCGTAGTAAACTTTCACAAGAAATGCGAGTTTTTGGTGTGCCGAGAGTATATAAGGAATATTAGCATCTTACAGAACGGTTTGAGACAGTTTTATGTACTCTTGATATATAGTGAAAAAAACTGAAAATACCTATGGTGTTTAAGGCGACGCCCTGCAAACTCGTCCTGCAGATTAAAAAATACAAAATAGCGCATATATTTTAATCTAGATGACAATTATCAGAAAAAAATAAGCTATAGAAAAACAAAGCAAACTATTGAAGAATTGTCATGTTTTCCAGATGTTGAGAATCATTTCTTTTCTGGGGTTTTGGCTTCGTCAGGTTTTGGTTTAGCCGGTTTGTCTGCACCACACGTCTGAAAGCAGAGAAATATTCGAAAAGGAAAACTGAATAATTAAAATAAACATGAATTAGGCGGTCGGCGTATATTATGCGTAAATAGATACCTATGTGATTAGTCGCAACGTTTTTCCTGTCGCTACCTCAGTAGCGACAGGACTTTACATTTGTTTTGCCCTACGTAAATTGCACGTCTTACATGTAATCACTGTGGCAAGTTTGTGAGCATGTTTGTGTGTAATTTTTCTGTAATGTGTGTGTGAGCTGGCCCAGGCGGCCAGCCAGCTAGCTCGGTTTGTTGTTGCTAGCTAGCTTACTGTAGGACCGAAATGGCCAAATTAGTCGTTTTCTATTGTTTTTTAAAGCCCTAAACATAATTTTTTTTTACTGACGCTTCAATTGTTGAAAACTAGGTAAACTATATTTAATTACTTCCAGAAATCTTCAAAACAAGCAGCAACAAAAAAAGTCATCCCAAAACTTAGTAAAACGCACCTTGACCGCAGTTTCAAATAGATGTATTTGAAAACAATTTCTTTCCCAGAAAATCGTAATTATTTTGGCATAACAGTTTTATTGGTATCTCAAGTACGCGTTTATTACAGTGTCGTTGTCATTTATTCTGCAAGCTTAATGTTCAAGTAGTTGCTGTGCAAAACTTCGTCAATCAGAGACTAATTTCGGGTGCATGAGCTAGACTGAAAGACTGAAACAGATTGCATTTACAACTGTGAGTCTGTACTAGCTTATAGACGCAAATACGGACAGGTATAAACCAAACTTAAGCATTTTATAGCATGGTGTAAATTTGTAAGCCATGAATGCACCGTGTTTTTTTTCTCGCAAACACCTTGATTTGATAGCTACACAGACATGCACTAACCGAACAGATATTTGTTTTTCCTAAAGCCCTGTGGTGGGTTGATTCGTCGGAATTTGTGCCTTAGGTTCTTGAGGTTGGCAAACCCTGTCAGTCACGTCAGAAAACCGTGTGTGGGTCGAATGAGATAGACTTAGAGAAAAGAATATTTGGGGCTGACAGAGTTGGGGGTTCTGTTGGGTGCAGTGTTGTTAAGCATTCTCCAAGTCCACACAAAAGTCCCAGGCTCGATCCTCTACACCATTTTTTCTTTTTTCTTTCACAAAATAGGGAAATCCTTCTTCAACATAAGTATTTAAAACTATGTATATTCTTAAAATTGCCGTAACATTTACAAACGTTTTAAAAAAATACCAAAAAACATTAGCAAAAGTTGCAATAATGTGAGCGACAGGTTAAACTTCCTTTGAAGGGACTTCTTCCAGTTGATGTCTATTCTACTGATATTATGTTGCACTGACTGTTGGTCATGACTTCAATTATGCTGTGACCATGGATCAAAACTCAATAAATTTTGCATAAAATTGCTGCTTGTCTACTCTAATATTTATTAACGCCTAATTGAAGTGAAGTAATAACAACCCAATCATTGGCTTGAAGTAATTAATAATTGGCAGTCAATTACACGTCTATGAATCACTGCTAGAACATTTACTGCAATGCAATAATACCCATCACATTCACAACAACGTGCAATATTATTAGTATGTACAATAGGCTCCCGTTCCAGTAGCAAGGCTTAACAATGCAACCTTCGGGACCGTGATACGTACGTGGGACACCGCAAGTTTGTGATTTAACATGGTGTAGCCGTAACTTGTAACTTTTTGGTTTGATACTCTCAGATTTAGCCAATTACTGAGGAGTTTGAAGGGCTACAGAGCTTAGTTTGAATTTGCAGTAAAGGAAGACTTGCTCTAAAGTAAAAACGTACGTTTAAAATCTCGTTCATACTCGTCCTGTCCTTATCCCTTTCGTTTTATCGCAAGCAATTCGAAGATAACAGCCTGGTCAAATAAGCCTACTTTTCGCCTGAATCAGGTTAAAGTCTCTTACAGAATAAGACATATGAACCGGGTTTAAGGGTCGATTCACAATTACAGCCGTTAATAAATGTCTGTTCAGCCGTCAAAATTACGAAATAATCACGCCGCTGTCAGTGTAATAAAATTTTGTCGTGATTAACTAATAGGATTTCTGCGGCTGTGGTTAGACCAAGAGTACATAATAGCGTCTCACTCTATATAGAAGAAGAGTGAGACACTCTCCAGCCTGCCTGTGTTCTAGCACAGGCAGATGCGCTGGTCGTTTTCAGGCTACATGTTGACATTCTATGCAACATGTGACTGGCCAATCAGAAGCGAGCTTCTATTTTCTGATTGGCAGACGCCTGTGCACGTGCTCCAATCATAAAACGGGATAGAGATAAAGGTTAATAACTCATTATTTATTCACAGTCTGCTTGTAAAAACATTAAAAAAGGTTTGCAAATACCTTTGGGGATATTTTGGAAAACTTTCAGCGAAATTGATTGAGAAACTTTGAAGAAATTCAGAAAAGTTTATATCTCAAAAGTTTCTCAATCAATTTCGCTGAAAGTTTGCCAAAATATCCCTAGAGGTATTGGCATACCTTTTTTAATGTTTTTGCAAGCAGACTATGAATAAATAATGAGTTATTAAGCTTTTATCCCTATCTTAATGCTTATCAACGCATCAGCGATTATATACTAAAGTGTGTTACGCAGGGAATCTACGCGCTGATTGGTCAGTCACATGTTGCATAGAATGTCAACATGTAGCCTGAAAACGACTAGCGCATCTGCCTGTGCTAGAACACAGGCAGGCTGGAGAGTGTCTCACTCTTCTTCTACATAGAGTGAGAAGCTATTATGTACTCTTGGTTAGACGTACATACAGTTATGAGTATGGATTCTCCCTAGAGGTGATCCTCTGCGATCATATCATACCTTGGTGTGACCTTCGTGTTTTGGATCGGAACATTGTTTTCCTTGCTCTTGCTTTTTGTCCATTATTATAACGACGATGCACGAATTGAGTTATCTATAAATTAGAATTAATGAATTAGAACAACTCGCCCAGTCTTTTATTGGAGTATAAACCAGATATTTTTAGTCTGACTAAACGGTTTAGTAATTACCTATGTGTAATGAAAATACACGATTCTAAAAGCTGCGAATTAAACAATATTTTTAATCAGACTAAACGGATTTAACTATGCAGTATGCACGCTAGTGTCAAGCGTGCAATGCTACATAACTCCATTTAAGCCAGCGCTTATTTAGGAAGTGTGTCCAACTAAAATAAAGCAGGCGACTTATTTTTACAAGTCGTTGAGTCAGACATCCATTTGTGAACTTTGGGTTAGGTAGTCTAAAGTCTAATATGAGTTTAGTCTACTAAACTGACGTAAATTTCAATCCCAAACTAATCAATCACAAAAAAAATAGAAAGAGTGTGACCAGAGTTGGACGCGGGTCGAAATTTTCAATCCGCGACCCGCCCCAACCCGCGGCTTGTAGCTCGTGGGTATGTAGGTACTAGGTAACCCACGACCCAACCCGCATCGTAAAAGTCGACCCGTGACCCACTTTCACTCACGTTTGTAAGATACATACCTACTGATTGATTGTTTTTAACTGATGCCCAAAGCCTAATTCCACAATGTACATCTGTGCGTTGTTCACATGTCTACTTTAACTGAAGGGCACTATTATGTAGTTATTACGCAGTGCACTGTGCACTGTGCAGTATCCATGATTCTCTAAAGTTGGAATTGGACGTGGTAATTTTACAGGTTTCGTGGGTCAGAAAAAAATTAAACGACCCTAGCAGCCAGAAGTGGGTACCCGCGGGTTGATCCACCCCCACGACGACTCAAATTTTCCGACCCAACGCCAACACAACCCAACCCGCGGGTACCCACGACCCGCGTCCACCCCAGAGTGGCCAGTTTTGTAGTATGGTATATGATTCATGTGTTGCACATAACAGTAGCCTAAAACCGACAAAAACTTGACCTTGCCACAAAACTTTTTTGCGCTAAATAAACTGTCATTCTCCGACCGGTATACCGTAACCCGCTACAGTATCCATTTTCTCGCAACCTTGCTGAGCTCAGTAATTATCTTCAGCTGAGGTTCATCTGCTGTGCAGTGGCCAGTGGTGTTGTAATATTGAATTTCATAAATTGAGTGTATAGCAATTATTTAACAGGGGCTGTGGCGCAACGGATAACGCGCCTGACTACGGATCAGGAGATTCCAGGTTCGAATCCTGGCAGCCTCGAAAATTTTATTTCACCTGACACGACACGTAATAAACTATTAGAGTTTGCTTAATTTTTCCAACCAAAATTTTTGGGTGTTGGTAAAATCAGTAGTATAGCGTACGGATCTGATGACAGATTGGGTAGGGAGCATTGGGTAGGGAGCAGGCAAATTGGGTAGGGAGCAGGCGAATTGGGTAGGGAGCATTGGGTAGGGAGCATGCGTGTTGCTAGCCTGTCTGTGTCAAGGTCATATTACGGTGTGTACGTATGCATGTTTATGTAATGATATTGAAATGTAATAAAAAGTGTTGTTTTTATGTATTATATGTAATATAAAAAAAATAAATGTCTTACTGTAGTTTGTGTCAATTTTAATTTTTTCATATTTCTGAGATTTTTTTTTCATATAAATACCTTAGGGAAGTTGAGTACGTACATCAGTGTTAGGAAAAAAAATTTAGAGTTTTAAGAACTTAATGAAAAAAGTTGATAAGACAGTAAAATAGCAGGAAAATTATTGGTGACAATAGAATTACTTATTGACTAAGAAAAAGGGTTAATCCCTTAGGCACATTCTTAGTCAATAAGAAATTCTATCAAATATGTAGTGTGTCACTAACAGTATATGAGGCACATCCGCCGGTGAAACATCACTCTGATAGGTTTCGTAACAGTGAAATAAGGTTACTAAACATATGTATATTACCTAAGGGCCTAGTGGTTTTGTAACTTCCGCGTACAATAGGTGCAAAATACGCTGAAAATTACCACTAAAAATTAATTATCTCAACTAATACTTGGGTGATTAAGGTGATCAATACGTCATTGTGTAGCCCTATCTGTTGGTCATAGCGCTATCTAATTAGCTAGTGAATCCCTTGAGCCATTACTAAGCCATAGTGTCTTAAGTAAAACTATACACCTATCTTTATGTACTAAATTAAAATTTTACCGGGTAAACTTCGACTCTCTCATTTTACTTAATGCTGTGTAACTCCAGTAATAGTAGTGGTATCAACTTTATTTTCATATCATCAAATAGGTAATAGATTTGTGCATTCAACTACGTAAAAATTTTAGGGGTACAACAACCAAACTAGCCAGGCTAACACAAAATAATCGAAAAAAGGTCATTTTTTAGCCTTATGCAGCGTAGTGAAAGGTGGTTTTAAACTAGTGTTCAAGGCACTTCCGCGTACAATAGGCGAAAAATACGTCAAAAATATCACTAAAAATTAATTATCTCAAGTAATACTTGGGTGATTAAGGTGATCAATACGTCATTGGATAGCTCTATCTGTTGGTCATAGCGCTATCTAAATAGCTAGTAAATCCCTCTAGCCGTTGCAGAGCTATAGTGTCATAAGTAAAACCATTCCCCTATGTTTATGTGATAAACGAAAATTTTACCGGGTAAACTTCGACTCTCCCTTTTCACTTAACTCCCCATAACTCAAGTAATAGTGGTCCGATCAACTAAATTCTTACATGACCATTTAGTCCATTGCGTAACGCACAAAACTAGCTGATTAGAATTCTTGTATCTGCTACCAGTCCATAGCTACAGCCCGTAAAAGTCAAAATTTAGCCTTTTTAACTCACTAGGCAGTTGTAAAACTTCCCTGTTGTCTTACTGTAAACCAGTTTTTACGCAACAAAAATGTCTTGAAATCCAACTATTTAGGTAGAAAAGCTAAGTTTATTTCACTAAAGTCCCTATAACTTTGGTTATCTCAGTCCGATTAAAGTGATCAGGTAGTCACTGGAAAGCTCTATTTTTGGGCTATACAACCATATACTTTCTATTCCTGAATGCGGTTGTGGTGATTCTGACTACATACTTTACGTAATTTCTTTATAAAACTGTATAAACTAGTATTCTTTCAAACGCACTAGACTTGTAATAATCTTGCATTATGGATATCAATAACAATTCAACTAACCATTACGGATTGGGTTGACTTGAAGTGGTTAACGGTGTTTCTAGCTACCACAAGTCCTTAGGTACGATGGGCTAAGTGCTAAATTTCTTATTTTTATGCAATAAGGCAACTGTATAACTTCCCTGTTGTCTTACTGTGAACTAGTTTTGCCACAGGAATATCAGAAATATTTGTTACTTTAACTCTAGATACTACGTAACAATAGTATTAATAAAATAATAGCAGTAATGTAGTAGTAAAATACAAACGTAATAATACTCTATCAAGTTAAATTTATGTAATATGTATATATGTTTTGTATACGTATGGTTTCTATGACAACCAAATTTTATCCTACATATTTTTTATAACTTAATTTTTTTTATAACATTTTTTTTGATGCTACTACAATTGTCAGCTTGTAAAACTGGTTATAACCGGTTATTTCCAGAAATTTTACATAAAAAGTGGTAACCTGTCAAAATATGATGGATTAATCAGATGTTTTCATTTTATTTTCAATTATTTGGTAATGGCTGGAATTAGCCTAGTTTAGAGTGCTAACTGGTCGTTAAAACTGGTTATAACCGGTTTTTTCCGGAATTTTTACATAAAAAAGTGGCCAGCTGTCAAAATTTGATGGATTAATCAGAATTTTTGATGACTTAACTGAAATACCCAAGGGACTTTCTAGTCAAAAATAAATTGACCTTGAACTGGATGGAGGGGGAAAGTGATTAAATAGTATATATACACACCTGCAATTATATGGGGTGGCTTTGTTACGTACTTTTTTGTACACAGGGGGTCCTTGGACAATTATTGCTTACAGAAATTTTTTTTAGGGTTGACCCCCAGTACTAACAGTGCCCCCTCCTTTTTTCAACCATTTATTGAGTATAAAAGCGAATGTTGCAAAAATTAAACGTCATTATTGTTCAATCACTGATACCGAACAGTTGTGTTTTTTGCTATTGTCACCTCACCTATTACGTTACTATTACCCCAGCGTTGTTGTCCCCTTGTTCTACTACATTTGCTATCCTCATTTATTGCCCCTCCCATTGACTGGTGCCCGATTCATTGATTATTGCATCGATTTTACGTGCTTTCCTGCACCTCGTATTGGTAAGTCAATTTTTTTGTGTGTTAATATTGTTACTATACATTATGTGGGTGTGTTTGGTACCAAGAATTAATGGTAGGGACACTCTTTTGAACCCACAAAGTGTCACACTGTTCTTATTATGTACTCTTGGTACTATAATCTACTTATTTATTGTAATACATGTCTATTTGTGTACAAAATAATTTCTATCATACTACTACCTTCAATTCAACCTAACGATATTTGTTTACCTCCGAGGTAGACGGCTCGCAACTATGACCGGCCTCCGCCATTCAGCTCTTCAAAATTAATATAAAATTTATTTATCTGAAAATTCCAAAAATCACATTAACATTTCAAAAGTTGGGCTTAGTGATATAGGGTTGGGAATGTGGAGTCGCTAAAGCTATAGTTATAAAAGTTACACAAAGGGGTGTTATAAAGTTTGTGGTGCAAAGTAATAAACGATAGGGTATAAAGTAATGAACAGTGGGTGTACAAAGTAAAAAGTAGTGTGGAAGTATTCCAAGGAGGATGCAAAGTAATAAACGGTGGGGTGCAAAGTAATAAACTGTGGGGGTACAAAGTAATGAACAGTGGGTGTACAAAGTATTAAAAGTAGTGTGGAAGTATTCCAAGGAGGATGCAAAGTAATAAACGGTGGGGTGCAAAGTAATAAACTGTGGGGGTACAAAGTAATGAACAGTGGGTGTACAAAGTATTAAAAGTAGTGTGGAAGTAATCCAAGGAGGGTGCGAAGTAATAAAAGGAGGTGGTGCAAAGTAATAAAAGGAGTTGGTGCAAAAATAAAAGGAAGGTACAAACGGTGAGGGTACAAAGTCATGGGGGTAGAAAGTAATACAAGGTGGGGGTTCTAAGTAGTAAAATGGGGTGGGTGGAAGTTTTTCAAGTAGGGTGTAAAGTAATAAAAGGAGGTGGTGCAAAGTAATAAAAGGAGAGTGGAAGTAATAAAAGGAGTTGGTGCAAAGTAATAAAAGGAGGATAGACCCAGAAGTTATTAAGAGGATCATAGCTCAGAAGCAATGGAACAACACACAATCAGAAGTAATTATATGTGTTATTTATAACAGATAGTACAATATATTTGTTTATTGAACATAGTAGTGTAATCAAATCTAACTGTAATTAACTACTATGGGGTCAAAAGTATTACTTAATGATTAAAATTAGTAATAATTAGAAGTGATGTAGGAAAGTATAAAAGAAAAATAACATCTCAAAGCAGTAAAATGAGTTTAGATCTATAGTAATAATTGGTGGTATGAGTATTATGAGGTGTATTGTAATAAGAGGGGGTATAGGCAAGAGTATGATAGACAACCAAGTTATTAAGAGGACCACCAGAGTTTAATGTAAACTTTTTGTATTGCAGAAGCCATGCAGTGCCCAGTGTGCGACAAGACTTTCAACCAGTCCCAGACCTTGTCCCGCCACATCCGTGAAGTCCACCAAAGCATCCGCCCTCACCAGTGCCCTCAGTGTCCCCAGACATTCCCCCGCGCCGGCAAACTCACCGCCCACATTGCCACCGCCCATCAACGACGTAGTCCCTATTGGTGTGGTGAATGCTTCAAGTATTTCACCCGCCCCGAAGCCCTCCGCCGCCATATGACCGAGCACCACGCCCAGCCCACATTCGAATGCCCCCGATGCCAGAAGACGTTCCACCGCAAAGCCCACCTCCTGTCCCACCAGCGCCTTCGCCAACATTTCCCCGACGAACCCCGCGGTGACATTACTTTGCCCGCCAACGCCCCCATTACGCCCGCCCGTGGAGACATTAATTTGCCCACAAAACACCCCCCCGCCCCCCACCATTACGCCAGCACCCATTACGCCAACGCCCATTACGCCAACGCCCATTACGCCAGCGCCCATTGCCCCTACCAGCGGTGACATTCATTTGCCCGCCAACAACGATATTACGCCCACCCGTGGTGACATTAATTTGCCCACAAGTGACGTTATTACGCCTATTATTGCCCCTAACCGCAGTGACATTAATTTGCCTGCCAATGCCCCCATTACGCCCACCCATTTGCCCATTACGTCCGCCAGTGGTGACAATCATTTGCCCACCGACGACGATGCCCTTATGGATATTACGGAAGTCCCCACCGACGACAGAGACACTATTGTGCATGCCGTCCGCCCCAACATCACGCCATTCCCCGATTCATTGGACGTTCGCGTTAATGGCCGCCCCCACCTGTCCCCACTGGATTTTACGACGGAACCCGACCCCATTGATTTCCCCAACGACCCGGATTATTACCTCAATGAACTATACGCCACCCACTGGTCCCGGATTCGTACCCATGCCCACAAGTCCCCGTACCTCGATCGCCTAAATTATCGACTGGCCAATATTACGGGCCATGAAATTCGTGCCGCCCTCCACCACGCCCATGCCCAAGCCCCCGCCCACGGAAAATGGAACATTGCCCTCGGATTCATATTGCGAAATCGGATTACGAACCAACTATCATATTATTACGCCAGCAACAATACCCTATTGTTCGATATGCCCCACCTGATTACGTGCCCCACCGATTTCCAGAAATTTATTGACGAGGTAGAGCGCCAGGACATTATTGAAAGCGCCGCCCGTCAACGCCCCGAGTCCCAATTCACTGTGGAAAGGATTACGAACATTGCCATCCACATCGCCAAAGTCCCGTCCCGTCCTATTGGTGCCCCCGTCAACCTCCCACCCGGAATTATGAACAATCCGGCCATTAAAGCCCTTGCCACCCGCCCCGACACCAAACGGCCCTACACGGACAACCTATGCCTATTTCGTTGTATTGCCGCCCACATGAACAATAACCCTCGATGTTACGAGAGGGAAGCCAAACGACTATATCGCCAGTGGTGCCACCACAAGGACATTGATAACGACGAGTTCGCCGGGGTGTATATGGAGGAGTTGGATGAGGTCGAACAATTATTACGTGTAAATATTAATGTATATAGACTGACAGTTCCTCCTGCCCCCACCATCCCCCATATGGACATTTACGAACCCAATATTATCCCCCTGGCCGTCCTCGAGGAACCCGAACCCGAGGGTGAAGAGGTAGAAGAACTCGATATGGACAGACCCACACGCCGGGTCAACCCCTTTGCCCTCGACGAAGCTCAGGACGGTCCAGAAGAAGAAATAATGGACACCGACGAAGACGACATTAACGAACTCTTGGACGTTGGAGGTGGTGAGGTGGTGGACGTAGGGGAAGAGGTAGAGGAAGAAGTACCTGCCCAGCCATACGCCTCAATACTTCGGTATTCGGAGGGCAGGTACGAGACGACTATCTACCTTAACCTCTACGAAAACCACTTCAGCCTCATCACAGACTTTAATATGTATTGCGGGTCATGGAAGTGCCCGAAATGTGGACGCTTATTGGGCCAAAGCAACGACCTCCAGCGCCACCTGGCCATATGCAACGGAGGTCAGACGGAGCACATCTTTCCTGGTGGTGGGTTCGGCCTACCCAAGACGATCCACCAGGAATTGCGAGAAGAAGGCCTCACCATCCCCACTGACTATTACCCATTCCGCGCCACATTCGACTACGAAGCCCTATTCCAGCCCCTCAACCACTCCACCGCCAAAATGACATTTACCAACACCCTGGTCCCCGTTAGTGTTAGCGTGGCGTCAAATGTCCCAGGCTACACTAACCCCCACTGCTTTATTGGTGCCCCCGAAGACATCGTGAATCAGATGTACGCCTATCTCGAAGAAATTTCCCGCCATGCCCTCGAAATCCTATCAGAAGAATTTCAAGAAATCATCGAATTTTTGGACCAACGCGTTGAAGAATACCTCACGGCCTTTCGTCAAAAAGACTACGACCAATCCAAAGAGAAGAAACGATGGACTATTTTACAGAAGAAATTTAACAAATGGATTACGGCACTTCCAGTCCTCGGATTCAACTCAGCGAAATTCGATCTAAATTTAATCAAGAAATATTTATTGCCATTTATTGTGCGAAATGGAGAAAAAATTAATTACGTGGTGAAGAAAAACAACTCCTACATTGCCCTTTCAACGACCAGCCTGCTCTTTTTGGACATTACGAACTACCTAGCGCAAGGGACCTCGTACGAGAAGTGGCTACGAGCCTTCCAGGTCCCTCAGCGCAAAGGTCAGTGGCCTTACGAATGGCTTACTGACCTGGCCCAACTGGACGATGACCACCTGCCCCCTAAAGACGCCTTTTATTCCACCCTCAAGAACAAAAGTATTTCCGACGAAGAATACCAGCAAATTCAGCGGACGTGGGAAGAAGAAGGATTTCAAACCATGAAGGACATGCTAGTGTGGTACAATAACCTGGATGTTGTACCATTCCTGGAGGCGGCGCAGAAGATGTTTGAACACTTCCAAGGACTCGGAATCGATATGTTCAAACAAGCCGTCAGCCTTCCAGGCATTAGCATGCTCCACATGTTCAAAACAACCCATCCGCGCCATATTTTCACTCTCTGGAACGACAAACATTCGGAATGGCACCATATCATCAAGAAAAACATCGTGGGTGGTCCGTCCATTATTTTCCACCGATACCACGAACGGGACATCACTACAATACCGGGTATGTTCAACCTATTATCGTATTGTGTCATTATTGTTATGTATTGTTGTTGCTATTGTATTACTACTACTATTGTTGTACTATTGCCTTAATCACTTTATGCATCACATTAGATTTA
The DNA here is from genome assembly GCA_030248245.1 of Trissonchulus sp. WLG1_4. Taxonomy (NCBI): domain Eukaryota; kingdom Metazoa; phylum Nematoda; class Enoplea; order Enoplida; family Ironidae; genus Trissonchulus; species Trissonchulus sp. WLG1_4. Next base: position 19,678 of record JASANF010007529.1, read on the forward strand.
TCAGACCTTTTTTTTCCATATAAAAAATTGTCATACAGGTGTTGTACATTAAGACTGGTGTGTGTGTATGTGCGTAGTACATTGTACTGTTCAAGGTTATTGAAAAAAATTAAAAAAAACTACAGTAAAAACTGATGCATTTTGTGTAAATGTGGGTTAGTAGTATAACAATGAATGAAATATTAATAAAAACTAGAAGTATATTGTAGTTGAAATATTACTCTTATTATTATTATTATCAGTAGTAGCAGTAGTAGTAGTAGTAGTAATAGTAGTAGTAGAAACTTCCCTTAGAACTTAGTTATACTGTATGGTCTTAAAATTAAATAGCCGATAAAATTATTGTTGATGAAAACTATAGTAGGAATACTATAAGTATGTTAGAATACTCTTTATTAGTATTTCTTTGGTAGCAGTATACTGATATATTATTTTGAATATTTAGTAAGGAAAATAGCGTATATTATTTTGAATGATTAGTAAAAAGTAGCGTAACCAACTCGTTATTATGTATTTCATTGTGTATATGATTATGTTTTTGTTGTTTCAGGTGGCTCGAAGGTGTGTAAGAAGGTCCTCGGGTACGATGCCAACAGCCTTTACCTGTGGAGCCTCTGCCAGGCCATGCCCACGGGGATCTACCACATATGGGCGCCCCAGGCCGGCATTGGCGAGGAAGGCGATCCCGAGGCCATCGACAAGCCCTTCCGACGCACACCCGGCTACACCCTATGCCACAAGGAACTCACGTGGCTTGAACTCATGCGGCTACGCCTGGAGGAGGATGCCTACCGTGCCACCGGGGTACGACACACCATCCGGATCCAACACCGGTTCAACGGCGGGCAAAAGGTATTCCATGATGGTGCTTGTCGTTATCCCGTGGACGGGTATGTGCATGCCTGCCCCGGGCGTCAACGGCCCGTCGTCCTCCAGTTCCACGGGTGTTACTGGCACCAACACCAGGATTGCCCCCTGAGCGCGCAAATGGAGGATGAGCGGGTCCGTGAAGTCCGCCAACGCGAAGAGCGACGAAAAGCCTATTTCGCCCAACAGCCGGTGGAATACATCGAGGAGTGGGAGTGTGCCTTAAACCAATACCTCCAGGCCACTCGAAGACCGCTCCCCACCGTGCTCACGGGCCGACAACTACTCCAGAACGTGACGACCGAAAAATTCTTCGGAATTATGGAGGTGGACATTGAAGTGCCGGAGCACCTGCGCAGCCGGTACGAAGAAATGCCACCAATTTTCAAGAACACCGAAATTTCCCTGGACGATATTGGCCCCACAATGCGTCAACATGCCGAAGTCCATCGATTGATGTCCCAGCCCCGCCGAAGCCTAATTGGAAGCTATTTCGGCAAGAAAATTCTACTATCCAGCCCCCTCCTGAAATACTATTTAAATTGTGGACTCATTGTGACCCGGATTTACGAAGCGGTCCAGTTCAACAAATCCTACCCCTTTCAACACCTGATGGACGAAGTGGCAAACCATCGACGCCAAGCAGATGCCGACCCCACCATGGCCATCAAAGGAGAACTATTTAAACTCCAAGGAAATTCCTATTACGGCCGAACACTCACCGACGTGGAAAAACACACGGACGTGGAATTCATCCCCGAACGAAAATTGCCCCAATACATCAGTGACCCCTTTTATCATTCCCACGAAGAAATTGATGACGGCGTTTTTGAAGTGACAATGACGAAGAAAAAGGTGAAATTTGCTCTCCCCAACCTCATTGCCTATTTCGTATACCAATATGCCAAATTGAAGATGTTGGACTTTTACGATTTCTTATATACATTTATTCCCCGCGATTCCTGGAGTATGATCGAAATGGACACTGACTCTCTATATTTCGGCCTTGCCCACGAATCCCTCGACGATGCCATTGCCCCCGCCCTACGCCCTAGGTACGAACAAGAAAAGAAGAAGTACCTCGCCCTTACCCCCTACGACCAACGCACCCCCGGACTTTTCAAACAAGAATGGATCGGTGATGGAATGGTAGCCCTGGCCTCCAAAACTTATATTGCTTTCGGCGGAAATGCCCCCACCAAATGCTCCACCAAGGGCCTCTCCAAAACAACCAACGACGTTACCAAAGAAATGTTCCTGGACGTTTTATTCGAAGATCACAACCCCCAAGGCGGCGTGAACCACGGATTCATTCTACGGAACAATGAAATTGTCCAGTACCACCAACGGAGAGATGCCCTCAGCTATTTTTACCCCAAACGGATTGTGCAGCCCGACCATGTCTCCACGAAGCCCCTTGCCCTGTGATAGTGTCCTTTGGTATTTATGTGTAATACTATTGTATTGTGTTTATTGTGTAACTATTGTACATATTATGTTTGTTGTTGTTATTGTTGTTGTTGTTGTAACTTGTGATAGAATTATTGTATGCTCTGGGAACTACAAATTAGACTCATGAATTTATCCTCTCAACTCAATAATTTATATTCTCCTTTCATTAAAGTTCCCAACAGACGATAATTCTAGGAGGGCTCAAAAAAAAAAATAGTCACGAAAACATATATGACGTGACAAGAAAAATCACGAAAACATATACGACGTGAAAAAAAAAATAAAATCACGAAAACATATACGACGTGATACAAAAGAAAATATATTCACGAAAACATAATACGTGAAAAAATAATTGTTGTAATTATTATATATGAAAAAATTGAGCCCGTCGTACCAGCCGAGAATTTAACTAAGACTCTAAGTCGAGAGTCTAAGTTATTTTCTGAAATGGTACCTGATGAGTCTCGCTGGAGCGAACGAAACGGGATAGTCTTGAAAAATTAAAAAATTGATGGCGCAATGCATTTTTTTTTGTCTGATGTTTTTAATGTTATAGTCATTATTGTGCTATAAGTTTGTTTTGTGTTTTTCAGATTAATTTACCATTATTATGGCTGGGTCTATTGCAAAGTACCAAGTTATTCGACTCCCAAACCCCAATCGCCCCCACCACACAATAATTCTAGGAGGGCTTAAAAAAATATAATCACGAAAACATACGACGTGATAAAAAAAATATATATATATTCACGAAAACATATACGACGTGATAAAAAAAAAAATAATTGTTGTAATTACTATATATGAAAAAAAAATTGAGCCCGTCGTACCAGCCAAGTAATTAATTAAGGCTATTAGGCTGTAGTCTTAATTAATTACTGAAATGGTACCTGATGAGTCTCGCAGGAGCGAACGAAACGGGATAGTCTCAAAACTAACAAATCATTGTATACAAAATTCTGGTGTATTGTTTGGTAGGGTTGTTATTGTACTATACAGTTGCTTTTTGTATTTCAGATTTTATTAATTAATTATTATGTCTAATACCTTGCTAAATTATTTGGAGCGAAATGGAACCCGCAGATCGACCTACCACTCAGCTTATATTCCCGAACTCTTGCCCTTGATACGTGACAGAGGAACCTTATCTACCCCTACCATTGTCCCCGACGGTACACCCCCATTG
>JASANF010007532.1:0-38051 GCA_030248245.1 Trissonchulus sp. WLG1_4
GGAAATGCTGCAGAGACGAATCATTGAACCATCTACATCTGCTTGGTCATCTCCAATGGTTTTGGTAAGAAAAGAAGGATGGAGATGTGCGTATATGCATAGACTATCGAAAATTAACTCGGTAACAAGAAAAGACTTATTTCCACTGCCACGTGTAGATAGTTTATTAGACGCTATGGGTAACGCTAAATATTTTATGACTGTCGATCTACAAGCTGGCTATCATAACGTACAAATGCATGAAAAGGACAAAGAAAAAACAGCTTTCATATGTTCGGAAGGACTTTATATGAGTACAACGTCATGCCTTTTGGGCTGACAAATGCTCCAGCAACTTTTCAGAGACTCATGAATTTAGTCCTGTCGGGACTCCAATTTATATCTTGCCTCTGTTATTTAGACGACATCATTATTTATTCGACTGACTTTGAGTCTCATATGAAAGATGTTGCGACTGTTTTACAGCGTCTGCGACAACATCATTAAAAACTGAAAGCTAGAAAATGCCAATTTGCTAGACATACTGTGGCCTATCTGGGGCATACGTTATCTAAAGAAGGTGTGCAACCCGAGGCGGATAAGGTGGAAAAGGTAAGAAACTTTCCAGTACCACACAACGTCTCAGAACTAAGAAGCTTTCTTGGATTGGCTTCCTACTATCTTATATTTTATACAGAACTTCGCAAAAATCAGTAAACCATTGCATAACCTATTGAAAAAAGATGAAAGGTTCAAATGGACAGATGAGTGTCAGAATGCAATGGACTTTCTGAAAAATAAATTAACGTCAGCGCCAATTTTAGCTTACCCCGATATAACAAAGCCGTTCATACTACAAACTGATGCAAGTGGAAAAGCATTAGGTGTTGTTCTATCTCAGAAAGATGAACAGAACAAAGAACATCCAGTAGCGTATGCGAGTCGAGCATTAACAAAAGCAGAACGCAATTATCCAACAATTGAATTGGAAACATTGGCAATTGTTTTCGGCGTACAGTATTTCAGGCACCTTATTTATGGCCAAAAAATTACCGTGCTGACGGATCATAGTCCACTACGGTGGCTTATGACTGTCAAGTCACCAAGCGGGCGATTAATGCGGTGGACATTACAGCTGCAAGAGTTCAATCTTGATATACAGTATAAACCTGGTAAAAAGCACACAAATGCTGATGGCTTGTCTAGAATCCCATATCCTGAAAATGAAGTCAAAGAAAGCCCAGAACCATATCACGTACTGGTTGCAGGAATGATTGAACATAATGCTCAACTTAAAGAACTTCAGCATCAAGATGAAAGGTTGAAACCTTTATTTGACTATTTAGAGACAACTTAAGTACCAGATGATCCATCACTGGCAGCCGAAGTTGCCGCCAAGGCACCGTATTATTTCGTAGAAGACGGCACTCTAATGCACACATATATAACAGGGGCGCGAAGACCGATATTTACGCAAACCGTCTTGCCAAATGACTTATGCTATACTGTATTTGAAGCTTGTCATTGCGATCCAACGTCAGCTCACTTGGGTTTTGATAAAACCTACTACAAAGTACTCACACGATACTGGTGGGATACTATAAGAAAAGATATAAAACAGTGGTGCAAAACTTGTGAAACATGCATGCGCAAAAAGAGCCCGTCCAAACACGCAAGAGCTACGTTATTGTCTGTACCTGTAGAGGGTCCTTTTGACCGAATAGCTATGGATATAATTGGACCTCTACCAATGACAGTAGAGGGTTACAAGTTCATTTTGGTATTTACAGAGTACCTAACAAAATGGGTTGAAGCCTTTCCGCTATTGGATACGAAAGCCGAAACTGTGGCTAAAACTTTTATTGAGCAAATAATTTGTCGATACTCCTGTCCGAAAGAGTTACTCTCTGACAGAGGGACCAATTTTACGAGCGCAGTAATGAGAGAAGTAAGCAATTTGCTTGGTGTTCACCAAATATTTACCACAGCCTACCACCCGCAAACTGATGGTTTATGCGAGCGGTTTAACGGAACCCTCATGAAAATGATATCTATGTATGTCGCCACGCATCAGCGCGATTGGTCCACCTACCTAAACTATTGCCTATTCGCCTATCGCTCCTCAGTACAAGCCTCCACTAAAGATACGCCGTTCTTTCTAGTATTTGGCAGAGCACCTAGACTGCCCATCGATACTATTTTGTGCAAAAGACCAAGCAAATATGTGGAAATTGAAGATTACAAATATGACTTAATCCGAGGTCTATCCGAAGCCTGGCAAATGGCAAAAGAAAACATTTCCAAAGCGCAAGAGGAACAAAAACGTCAGTATGATAAGAAGAGCACCATCCAGAACTATTCAATTGGAGAATTGGTCATGGTACACTGTCCTGCAACAGGAATTGGCAAAACCAAGAAACTGAGTCGTCCATGGTTTGGTCCGTACCGTGTAGTGGAAACTAGCGGACCTGTTGTTACGTTGCAAGAATGGAACAGACCTAATAAGAACCTAGAAAAGGTGCATATAAATCGTTTGAAACCATACTATGGAACAGGCCCACCACCACTGACTACAACCAAGCAAAATCCGTTCGATGAATCAGTTACTAAAAATGAATATGACAGGAATGATTTACAACAAAAAGATGAAACCACAAGCGATACCAACAAGGCACTGCCGCGGTATAACCTTCGGTCAAAATTCAAAGAAAAAAAAACACATGCGCAGGAAATGAATGATAACTAATTAACTAATGTGTAGTACGAGAATACCCTTTTTATGCTCTAGTTATTCTAAACTCAGCACATACTCAGCAATCAAGCACGTACAGCGCATTGTTTTTATATAGTAACGAAACCTAACAAACTAATATCGCATCTAGTAAGCTGATTGTATAGTTTAAAAAAAAAATTTTCGAAAGAATATTAGCAGTGCCGAACAAGCAAAATCGAACCCATCCGCAACATATTTGAAAGGTGAATGTTTCTGCCTACTGCTATGTACAAATGTGAGTACTATCACGTAACACCTTTATATGCATGATGTGACTACTCCTATATATAGTAGTTAAAAGGGTGATGGTTTTCCAGTAATATTTAATAAATTATGTGAATCTATGTGTAACCGATATTCATGTTTCTTTGATTTGAGCAGTAATACCACATACGCCAGCATAAACTTTTCAAAACGCGGTTATTAAACCAGCTACTAAACTAAACATTCGTGGGCATAATATATTCGGTCACAATTATTGTGTTATTGCAACCAGCCACAAAGTATGCAGTAAAACTCTAATTCTAAGTTCATGAAATTAAGATAATTAATTATCAAAAGACCAAAAATAGAACGCCTGTGTTCGAGACACAGAAAAGTAATAGAGCTGCAGGGTAGCTGCAGTAACACAATTTATATAGCAGGGTGACAAAACTTTGACTAAAGTGAAAACAATTAATTATAAACTCGTAAAACACACCCTATATTGCATATGATAATGTTATTAGTTTACTATGATTACACCCGCTATTAAAACAAGTACTTGACTGACAGTAAGTCTTTAGTAGAGCAAAATGACCCAAATTTAAATGCATATAAAACTCGCCAACGGAATCACAGTCGCAAGTCACTGTTACAGTCCGCAAATTAACATTTGGTGGTGTGTTGCGTTTTTGTACATCGTTACATTGATTTGGAAAATTGTCATAGTCTACGCATGGAGAGAGAACAAGACCAGGTAAACCCTGAGGTTGATTTGAACTATTTGCGTGCTATTGGAGCGCCGGCAGCGGCGAAGTATATCCAGGCTTATGGGCTTTCGTTAGCCACTAACTGGCACCTAAATATGAAAAATCATGCCGATATTTTCATCCCGGGTTTTGTGATTGAAAAAGAATATAAGCCATCAGTGGCATTAACTGGTGTAGGTATTATCAGGGAAGTCACGGCCATTCTAAAGCAAGAGCTACAGTCCTTTACAACAAGCAACAACAAAAGTGCGCTGACTCTGCCACCAGAAAATTTAATATATATAACGCCTGGGTACTTTTTGAAAATGCTTCAAGTCCCATGTATGTCAAATCTAAGTTCAAACCTCCTGAATTTATTTGAAATCAAAAACGAAGCGGAGTTTGCAAAGCAGTTTGCTGAGAGTACAGGTTGGACCATGAAATACTATGAACAACCTAAATTGTGGGAGGTTGTAGCGTTACACCAATGGAACTATGTAGGCGTTGCAGCTAGAAACATGAAGTTAGCCGCCTACACAGCATTGAGTTCACGATTTGTAGACTGCGCTCTATCAGCTCATTTCATTTCCATGTATAAATGGTTGAACGATAGCAACCTGTTATCTGTTATTGGTGAATCGCTGCAAGAAGACATTGCTAACAAGTTTAATAAGTCTATTCAAGAGTCCAGTTTCTGTCGTATGACTCCTTGTTATATAGACCAATGTGTGTATGATGAAGTAGAAACTGAATAGAGAAATAAATTGTTTTTTTACAAACTACCATATAGTTTGGGAGAGAAGTAGTGGTGGTGTATATATTATATATATATGAAACGATAATAGTATACTCATATTACTGCGTTATATAGTGCTATGATATATATATAATTTGGTCTGTGTATATAAAATAGTAAATAATTTCAGACGCAGCAGAGAAAAATGGCATATAACGACTCCGTACGGTGCAAAAATACCAGGCGGGAAAAGTCTGTTTTAAACTTTCGTAATAGTGCAGATCACAATAATGAAGACGAGCCCGAGTACATAGACACGGCTGTTTCCCCACAACAGGACGAAGGGCGAAATTTTGGGGGAGATGGGGAAGCACTTAATTGGGGCGATATGGGAGTAGAAACAATAGATGATGAGAAACCCCCAACACCAGGAGGAAACTCATTTGTTGAAGAAGAAATAGACCATTTTACCCCAAAGCATCAACAATCAACCCCCAGTGGGGGGGCTCAGATAGCTCATGGAAGCAGTTCCGCACCAAAACTGAGGGGGTACAAAGGAAGTTGGGCTGACAAACAGGTAACCCGCGACCCCAAATCCCAAATTACCGGTCAACTGAAAGCCACGAGTCTAGTATTGTGGGAAACCCTCTGTAAAACATACGCAGACGGTATTTTGAACAGCAGTGATCCATGTTTGCAGAAGAGCAGGAAAAATATTTCCGCTCGGAGATCTTGCTATCCACGGGCGAAGCTGGGAAACAGTTGCGCAGACTGTGCCAATACGAAAAGATGATCCAGTTTGCGGCCAAGTTAATACTATTTGGCCTGGATAACCCAGCAGGGGGAAAAAACCATGTTTTGGGGGCCCTCAAGCTGCTCGGGTCATTAGTTTGCGACATCCGACAGACCAAGCAGACTTGCCTTTAAAACTCTGGAACAGAAACTAACGGACGCTATCCGGGAGAAGCCCCCTACAGCTACCGCCCATTTTCCTCCAGGGGGAGACCACGTGCAGCCTGGCGACCTCGCCCGCGACCATATAAATACCGACGGGGCTACGGCTACTACGACTACTGAAGAAATGGAGGGGGTGCCGGGTGCCAAGGACGAGTGAGGACACTCTTTTTGGGGGGGGGGATAGAAATGTGAAATACAAATTTTAGAACTAAGAGAATTCTAAATATAACAATTACTAACAACTATTTGTTCAGCAATTATACCCTAAAGGCCTTTTATTTCACACCCTACTTTATTCAAACAATACAAATTTCAAACTTTAACCTACTTAAAACACCCTATTCTAAATTATTCTTAAAATTCTTTAAAATTCAACCTACTTTTAATTACCTAAGGGGCCTAATTTAGAGTATAAAAGTCGAACCCAAAACTAACAGGAGTAAGTCGCATTTGGCGGTGATGGGTAGTAAAATTCTTTCTATTCGCCTTTGCTGCCTTGCGTTTGATTCTTGAACTTAAGTTAAGAAAGTCTAGTAAGGCGACTATAGAGAAGAAAAACTTCACTGAAACAAGGCAAAACCTTTGTTTGACTGTTACTTTGGCACTAAACGGAGACGTAGCAAAACTCCAGTTAATCGGCGTTGTGACATGTGCCCTGTGAATAGAGTCTTTGCAAGTCACGTGACATACACAAAAAATGAATTGAGTCAAATCCTTTCGCAATAATGCTCAATTTGATACCGCGCACATTGCTGAATGCCATATATAACCATGAAAGTAAGAATTTACACTTTTTGATGTACGTGCAAATTCTCGGCGGTCACCTTAAAGCTTAAAGGTAACCTTAGCTATCACATTGGTTTTAGTCATTGTTTGAGAATACGACTTTAATTTCACCTTACTTGTGGGTAAAGGTAGCCTCACTTTACCTGCAGGTAATTTTGAGAATACGGTCTGATCTCTAACCCCCAAAATAGCTGTCGTCCCTTTTAATAAAAATCTGAAGTGAATTATTGATGTTGAGGCCGTGTTTACACTGAGATTTTTATTCCGCCCAGAGGCGGAATATTTGGAACGATATTTAAGCACCGGGAGTATATACTCCGTGCTGTGAGCCACTCCGTGGCTTATGCTTATCATAGGCCTAATATAGGGCAGTCTTTTTTCTGCCAATGGGAGCCCAAAATCATGAAACCGGCCCGGTTTTTTTGAGGGGTCGGCCCGGCCCGCCAAAATTTTCGGCCCGCGGCCCGCCACCGGCCCGGCGGGCCGGTGGTGGGCCGGGCCGGGCCGGTGGTGGGCCGGGCCGCGGGCCGGGCCGGGCCGTTTGTGGGCCGGGGGCCGCGGGCTGACCAGTAATAAAATTGGAAAATTCACAGAATGGCACAAAAAACGGTCAAAAAGTCTAAAAATTGAATAATTTAATTAGTCCCTGAGCCTACCTACATTCTGTATGTATGTACATACTTTTGAACTGAATTTTCAATAAATTTCTAAATTTGTAATGTTAACACATGCATGACCACACATATAGGCTAGTTGAGTGGGAATGAGGGGAAGACTCATCCCAAAGATTTGGTGCCAGGGGACAGAGGGGGGTCCCATACTTCCACCAAGGGTAAAACAGGAGAGAAGTTCCCGTCGTGACCGAAACTTCCACCCAAAACTTAAAAATTCGACATTTGTTGTTGGCACTTGAAGAAAAAGTAAATTTTGCCCCAGTTTTGATAGTTTTGGAACAAAGGGGGTCAAGAGCACAGATGTACATGGGGGGGGTCTGGGGGGGGCAAGCCCCCCCCAGATTTGAAATTCCGGGACAAGCCCCCCCCTCAGATTTGACCAATCGGGACAAGCCCCCCTTTCTCAAACCCCAAAATCGCTTCAGATCGCTGTAAAATGCTTCAAAAATGACCAAAAAAACGAAAAAATCGTTAAAAATATCGGAATTTCGCAAAAATTTCCCATTTTCAGGCAAAACTTGGAAATTTTCGCGGTTTGGGGACTAAATATCGGGACAAGCCCCCCCCTAAAATGTCGAAAATTTCGGGACAAGCCCCCCCCAAACCGAGACCCCGTGTACATGTATGGTCAAGAGTACCAATACTTTTACTTGTACTCAGGGAAGGGGGTCCCATCAAGGGAGGAGTACCCCAAATTTTTGTGCTGTTACATGTATGAGTTGGACTGTAACAGTCACCGTCGCTGGCAAAACGAACATACTAGCCTTAAAAAATGGTTCAATCACAAACTTGTGATGTAGTCTAAGCAAGGACTGCTACCTATATTCAAGCAAAAATTCTAGGTGATCCTATTCAAACCTAAATCAACTATCGTCATTGTCATTTTATGTCGCTTGTTTCTATGCTTGTTTGTGCCATTTAGTTTGCACGTAAATACTCCGCCGTATGTGTTTGAATTAGCTTATAGTCGTGTTTTTTGAAAGTTTTGGCTTTTTTGGAAAAATTGGGCATTTTTTAAATTTGGCCCGGCCCGCGGCCCGGCCCACCACCGGCCCAGCCCGGCCCGCGGCCCGGCCCACCACCGGCCCGGCCCGGCCCGCGGCCCGGCCCACCACCCGCCCGCCGGGCCGGTGGAGGGCCGCGGGCTGCGGGCCGGGCCCGGGCCGCGAGTACAGAGGTCGGCCCGGCCCGGGCCCGGCCCGCAAAATTTCCTTAAGGAAGGAACTCTAAAAGTTACCCCATGATATTAAAAATAACAATTGTGGATCAATAACATGTTTGGAAAAAATAAAGAATCCAAAATTTACAGAATAAAATTGTATAGTAGACGTACCATATGTGCGCCACCTTAATGTCACAGGTTCACACTTTCGTAATAAACCCATCATTACGCAAAAGTTTGGAAATGTATCCGCATGAAATTAGCACAGCAAATAGGACAGAATATGCAGAGTCTGATTGCAAAAAATTAATGAAACCGTTCCTCAGTTCCATTCTTTTTTTTCGAAAACTGGAGTGTGACGCATATTAGGAGCCGACTCCTAATGTGCGTCGGGGGCTTCTAAAAGTGCACCGAGAGTGTCCAAATGTGCGTCACACACATACATAACGTAAAGAATGTAGTCAACGACGAAAACAATGTGCGTAAAATTATAAAAATGTGTGCAACGTTTACGTGACGTGTTTACAATGGGTTTGCGACATAGGCGGAAGAGGACTCTTTATTCTAAGCTGACGACCGTTTATTCTAGAAACAGGATCCTTTATTCTAGGCAGAGGATCCTCTATTGTAGGGAAGGGATCATCTGTTTAATGCACTTGACTCTCCATTCTCGAAATGTGTTCTAAGCGGTAAACCCTCATGATGAACAGAAGACCCCCTATTTTAACAGATTCCCTCTATTATTAGCGAAGGTTGCTCTATGTAGGCATCGTCGAGGGCCCAAGATAATCCCACACCATTATTAATATTAGATTTGTGCTAAGCTACGAATCAAAATTCGAAAAAATCTTCCATTTGTTCCTCCTAGCGGCAGAGAGTGAGTGGGACCGAAGAGTGGTTCATGGTGGTTCTAAACAAAAATAGACTTTAATCGTGTTCAGAAATCGGGAGCAACAGCAAAGAATAGCAAAATCTCAATTTCGAAAATTTGACTAATGAGGACATTGGGTCTCATAAGACCCAAAATAATTGCCTCTCCAAAGCTAGACCGTCTCATTTTATAAAACGTCTCATTTTATAAAATATCGTCTCATTTTATCAAATATTAATCCATTAATTACCTTCGTGTCCGCTCTAGCCCAATAGAGTTTATAGTTTAGAGTCCAGAGTGTAAGTTGTCATAAATGGGGGTGGCAGTATTTTAAATTTACATTTTTAATTACGACATTATAAAATTATATATAAGTCAAAAGCACGCGAATTTGTTTCAGTTGTTGAAGCCTTAACTAACAGTTGATAACATATTTAATTATTTGTGGTAGGATTTTGAAGTTTACGTGTGTGAAACCTCCTTGGCAACAAATACTAGAAATATTAATGTAAGTGTGGGTGTCTGGGCAGGGGGGGGAGATTGTACCCAGGTTTGTACCCAGTACAAAAAATACAAGAAAAGTGCAACAAGTACTCTACTTTACTGGTATACATGAATCAGTATTAAAATCAGTATAAATCTACAGTAACTGTAGGGTAGGTACTAAAGGTCACTAAGTTTTTTTGAAAAACAATTTGCATTGTTCGCCTTTATTGTTAACACTAATTTTGGTCACCTTGCACATAAAGGGGATGCCGCCGTTTGATAAAATGAGACGGCATTTTATAGAATGAGACAGCTCCATAAACAATTTTGGCCGCGGGTTAAGATTTTGTAAAATGAGACGTTTTATAAAATGAGACCCAATCTATGAGGACACCCTGCTAGAGCGGTACTGTTGGTGGCGAGACAAAGAGAGTTGGACAAAAACGGATGTGTTTGTATTCAAAAGCTCCAAAAAATTAGCCTAGAGACGAGTTTTCACAAAAAACTAGGTATAAATGTTAACCACAAAAGCAGCCAAGAGTCCTCTCTCCTTCCCCTTAACAACACCATTACTGGGGGGCAGTAAGGGGTCCAGGGGGACAGTGGCGTAGCCAGAAAAAAATGTCGGGGGGGGAATGACTTTTCGATTTTAAAGTGTGTTGAAATTGACTGATTGCACTTGATTGCTATTTTAACGTAAAAAACGACACATATTAGCATTTTTCGGTCAAAAAACAGTGCTAATTTTCAATCACAGTAGCATCGAACGTAAATTTGCAACTAAAAAATATCGAAAGTTTCAAAAATGGTGGGCCGGTTAGGGGTCGGAAGCTAGCGAATTTCATGTTTTTCGAAATTTTTTGACATTAAAAACTGTACATTTACTGGAAAATGTCATTTTTGTAACAATAAAACAGCTAAAACGATATATACACTTCACAGTGTATTAAACAAATACATAGTGTATAATGAAACTACATACATACACATGTACATGTTTCATGCAAGATAAAAGCAAGGAACACTAAGCCCAAGAGTTGCAGGGGTCTGGGGGGGGCGGCAGCCCCCAGAAAAAAAATGGGGAATTTTTGATTTTTAGGCCAAATTTGGTCAATTGGAGACCCATCGGAAATTTTCTCCGGCAGGACCATAAAAACCAAAAGGGGGACCCTTGTGTAAAATTTCAGTCGGAAAATATTTCGGGAGAAGAGAATTGTCCCCAATCCCCCCCCCTGACTACGCCCCTGCAGGGGGATCACAGCCCATAACTGAATCCGGAATTTCGAACAGAAATTACCACTAAAAAATCCCAACCCAAGACCAAAACACTTAATGAAAAGTACTCGTGGGGGGCACCCTTGACCCTACCACCGTTTTGGGACTAAACCCCCAGTAACTTCTGAGAAAAAGTTATTTCAAACAGAAAAAACAAATTCAATGGATTGTATCCTTACTACGCTGGGGTTTAGCGACCCAATTAAATGTAATTACTCAAAAGCAGAAGCACAAGTTATTATGCTGATAACTGTTGACCTGTAAAACTAAACATGAAAAGCATTTAAATGATAGAAATGTGCTGCTGGCGCACATTAGGTAACCTGGCGCACATTAAGATCAAGTGGTGCACTTTGGGTTACTTTCAGCAAAATTTTCACCCCTACCACTTTACTCACAACAGCAGAGTTTATAGAATTACAAGGCAGCACAAAGCTGTATGATAATAAACTAGAACAAGCACGTTTTGCGGGTAAAGTTAAATTAATTACAGATAGAGTTTGATGTGACATGCTTGCGATGCTGAGGACATTCTCTGAATATAAAACGCGGCACCAAAATTTTGCTAAGCTTACATTTTTCGTTAACCTGTCGTGGGCATTCAGACTGAGTGGTTCATAACGTTACCATCAGGAAAAATGTCATCAATTTATTCTTTTACCTAGGAACTAGTCATGCTTAAAAATAAAATTAGTTATAGTCATGATACAATCATTGGTAATCTCAAAATAAGAAAAGTAAAGGTTTATTCACACGAGACTAGAGATCGCAACGGGTCGAAGTTTTTCGGCCCGACCCGACCCGACCCCAGATAGATTCCAACCCGAACCGACCCTAACCAACCCGACTTTTTGTCAAGCTGCTATACAAACTCTTAAACACAAAAATTTCTTGTGATTTTTTGTTATTAGTTTTTCGTGAGAATGTAGGTGATAGGTTCCGCCTCCAGTCTAGCAGTCATTCTGCCACGAGTCCATTAGCCTAAGAAAATGGTTAAAATGGAAAATTTTAACGTCAAAATCTACGATTCTTACCCAACAGTTTTGACCCGAACTGACGGAAAATCTCAACCCGACCAGACCCGAGCAGGCACAACCCAACCCGACCCGACCCAATTGCGAACTCTACACGAGACAGCATCAGCTGTCGCATTGCATGGTGTAAATAGGCCATGGCGCATGAGCGGGCGCACGAGTGGTTGAATCTGTTATTAGAAATTTCACACATGCACACTGCCACGCACACGCACACTGCTGCATTGTGTGAAACAAGCTCGTCTGCTGAGTAAGAATTGTACCTGCTGATTGAGTACTGATCATGACTTTGGAGTGTCTATATTCCGCAGGAAATATTGAACGCGGCCATAACCGCGCATTAGAGCAACGTTTTGGCGAAGAGTGAAACATGAAAAGAAAAGATTGTCATATTTTGACAAAAGGGCTAATAATAACATATAGGTATGCACCAGCCAGGGTCGTTGGTTGAACGTTGTAAAATTCCTACGTAGAATTATATTTAATTTTAGTTTATGTAAATCTCTAATTGTTTTTTCATTTTTTAAGAGAGAATGCTTGCTGAGTCGCTTCACAGTATTTACGTTTCAGTAGACGCTGCATTACATCAACGTCTTCTCAACTGGCACACTACAGGCAGGCACTACAGAAAACGGTGGCTGATCGACCTACCTACCCTTCCAGTGTTAATTAAATTAATTAATAGTCCGAATTGAACAATGAACGATTAGTAAGAATTTTAAAAATCAGGAAAAATTGTTATCATTACAGTTGAAATGTTATAAAAGGTTGCATGCCTCTTTTGAAGACAATTTCTGCAAACCTCGCTGCTGCATGATTTGTCAGATCGCTAGGACATCCAGCGCAGCTGTAGCCATATAGTTGTCAATGCCATCGCACAGTTAAACTGCACTGTTTTGCTGTGAGAAGAAAATACATAAAACTGCTGCCAACTACGAGCGCACTGGATCATACGTATGCACTAGGATCTAACACAGACACACACACCCACACAAACTGTGCAGTTTTGGGACCTAGCAGCAGTCAGACACGCAAAAAGTTCGATCTACATGTTAATTATACCAGTCGCTTGCAATATAGTATATACGCGGCGGCTGAGGCCGCCGCGTAAAAAATTTGCTACACGTTGGTATAAATTTTGTTCAGCTACCATTTACTGCACCCGCACTACAACATTACAAAAAAGTGTTACTTATTCAGTTTTTCGCTGCATCGACAATTTTTATAAGCCGTCTTAGTTTAACACCATATATATAACACACCAACCAAATGACTTACACATAAAGAAACTACATATTTAGAATCAGCAAAAGCTGCGGATTTGATTAATATAAAAAACATTACATTTGATCAACTTGGTCATTCGTTACGTCTAAAAAATATAGCCGGTGACGGGGGGGTGGCGCACATATGGTACGTATTATTAAATCACTCATTTTTGGGTGTACCCATCGTATCGTTGATTATTTTATAACCTTGGGGTAGTCGTGAGTCTTGACCAGGTCGTGTCAAGTACAGAAGAATTTCAATGAAATTTAACGCTTGTGCATTAGTTAGTAGCTCATTCGTAAAATGTCAGACAGACCTGCCAACGTAACACTAGGTTGGCGCCTAGGCGTGTTTAACAATCATTGACTGTGAACTGCAAGTCAAACAGTCAATTAAAATTTTAGACAAGCTATAGCACATGGAAAAAGCGCTACATTAAGTAACAAATGTGCTCTTTCATGTTCGTTCGCTTGCACGCGTTCGTTACCTTAATACTGTACCTATATGTAGTACGTTTTATTCAATGTAATACGGTACCTACCTGTAAGGTTAAAAATGCTTGATTTTTCATAATCTTTTTATTAAGGTGACGCATAATAATTTATTCAAAACCTTTAGAATATCTAGTAGTTAAGTACTAATGTAAAACTACTCACAGAATATTTTTTGAGACATATTGTAAGATTTTGTTAGTGGCGTTCAATCTCTCGATCGGCTCCATGCCGTGAAGAGTAGACATTTGAGTCAAGCTCGCTTGCAAAAATTTGTCACAAATATGATTTTGGACCCCAACATACCGTCTCACAAGAAACACTTTCAAATTTTTGATCACCGAAAATAGCTCATTGTAATTTTTAACATTGCTCAACTCATTCAAATCTTTGCTTACAAACAAGTTTAAAATTTTCAAAGATTCAGTCCAACTGTCAGAAACATCCCTAGTGCACTCTAGAGCCATATCTAAAATTTCAAGAATTTCATTTTTTCCCACATCTGTGTTGAGCAGGCTTGTCAAATTCCAAATGAAGGGGTTCGTCTCGTTACTTTGGGTGAGCATCGATTGGCTGGAGTTGGCATGGCACCTCACGCGTTGCACTTGTGTGTGGTTAATGACCTGGGCAATTTCTGCCAAGGCCAAGAGTGGCTTGGAAAAGTTGAAGGTCGGCGACTGTGTTGTTTTTTCCATACGAAGCAGGCAGCGTTCAGCTGTGCCCTGGTCGAGGTCAAAAACTATTTTCTTTTCTTCCTCACTACTATCCTCATGTTGGCTGATATCTCTCAGAACTTTCGCCAAATCATGCATCTGCAGCTTCACCGTGTAAATGGTCTGGCAATATTTGCTGGCTGTGTTGAACAGCGCGTGTGTCACTTCGGTCACCGCCGCGGCAAACCTGGGAAGCTGGATGTGTTTCAAGTCACCCGGGGGCTTCAGAGAAAAGTCGTTGCATGCTGACATGTGGTTGAGGACAGCGATCGTAGGAACTAGCTGGATGGTGGGTTTTGCATCTTCCAGCACTCTCCGCTGCTCCGAAAGTTGGCTCGGCTCTGAAACCATAACCTTACATTGAGGCCAACTCAAAGTTTGGCCAAAAATTTAACGGTTATTTTAATTTTAAGACTCCTTTTTATTTGATCGCTTATACTGAAATATTGTTTCAAATGACTACAGTCTACGTAAAGCTATCAGTTGATTGTAGTTAACTGCTATACTTTTGTTGCTTCAAACAGTTTGTTATGTTGTTGTTAATTTCAAAAGAAATTGCAGCATAATCGGTACAGCAGTCCGTTTAGTCTGATTCAGAAGTAGAACGACAGGTTTGTCTTAAGGTGGCACTCAGGGGAACCGACTTTGGCGTTTAATTGTTTTCAGCGACATTTTTGACCATAATATCTTGAAAAGAATTCGTTCAGAATAAAAAAAGCTTTCATTTGATGTGCATATTACGCTAAAAAAATTTTCAAATTTCTGACCATTTTTGTACTCCTAGCGAAAATTTTTTATCGCGATAAAAATTGATTACTTATTTCACTAAAATGTGCGTTTTCTTAGCTTTAAATTGATGTATTGAACATGCAAATTTGTTGAAGCTTTTTTTGAGCTATTCAGCCGCGAAAATAGCAATCCAAAATGTCAAATTTTTGATTAGTTTTCGTAAACATTTGATTATGGCTTTTGGTAACTTTTTTAACGGAATAATGCATTACTAGGAAAGGTCTAATTTTTGAAAAAGTGAAACGTGTGGACAAACCTCACATTTTTGTGTAGCGAAGTCGACTACTTTTTTTTTGATCTAGCTCTCTGCTGCCGATTGGGATCGAGCTGAAGTTTTGCACAATGAAAGAAAGAATATAAATGCAGACGTCGAATTTTTTCGATTTTTAATTTTTGATTCTTAGCACTTTTTGTAGCCGCTCAAACACAGCTGATTTTTGAAAAATCAATTTTTTGAAAAATCAATAATCGAAATCAAAAATCGAAGACTTTTTACGCCTAGATTTTTAAAAGATCTTTCGATTGACACCAAGATCATTAAAATCGGTTGAGGTTTCGCTGAGCTAGGTCGAAAACAAAATTAGTGTGAATAGGAAATTTGACATGGTCATAAATTTTGACATAATTGCATTAAAGTGCTGAAGAGTACTGGAAATAGGTTTTTTTGAGCCCATTTTGACATACAATTAAAGTGGTATTGCTACTCATGGCATGAGTTTAGTTCCAAAGATGACTTTTTTGCTCAGCGCTACTTTAAATTAGCACTTTAATTTGGCTGATACAGATACAAAACAGTAAAGTACAGTGTTTGGTTGGTTGTTGGTTTGGCATTTGATCAAAGTGAACCTTAATTCAAAACACTGCAAAAATAGCATAGTCTTACTTTCAGTCGAAGCCGAATTTGCATGGTAACATATAGGTAAGAGCAAAACTAATAGAAACGCAATCATCATTGAACTTAAGACCGTCAATACTGAATCTAAATCTTGCATCAAAACAAAAATAAGCAAATCTGAACATCACTGAATCTGAACAATCACTGAACCACAAAACTTTGGTTGGAATAAGTTTTCCGAGTTTATCATAAATTTCACAGAAACATTATTTCTCAGTATCACAAAAACTTTGCATATTTTTTAGAGCATAACGCTATGTCTGCAGAATTAAACCAAATAAATTTTGCTGGTCGAATTAGGCCACACTGTTATGAATGTATTCGCATTCACCCGATAATGAAAGTTAAATTATTTACCTAAAGACAACATAATTCCAATAACACTCAAAAGTTACACAATGTAGTTTATCATGTGGTGAATATATATTAAAATTTTCTGGCCGAAGAGGTACCAAAGTTTTTGAAACTGCTTATAATGCCAGCACTCAAAGGGTTGTAGCATGGCTGCAAGTGCACTCAGAGCTTTGTAGGCGCGATGCGATGGCAAGATCCGAGTGAAAAGCAAGAGTACGAGCAGCGCACGAGTGCTTTGCACGAGGGTTTTCCAAGCAGAGTTGCATATGTACGAATTTCTGAGTGTCAGTTCTGGCCATGCTACAACAGACTTGTCACATGACGGTAGATGTCGCGTGTAAGCGTGCACGAGCACGAGATTTTACCCCGCCCCCACCCCTAGGCGCTATTTGCGCTATTATAGTTTCCAGCTGAAAAACGACACTCCCCACCCCTAGGCGCTATTTGCGCTATTTGCGCTATTATACTTTCCAGCTCCAAAACGCCTCCCACCCCCCCCCCGCTATTTGCGCTATACACGTTACGACAGGTAAACGGTTCACAGCGGTATAGATACGGCAATCCTGCATTGGTCCGTAGGACTTGCCTGACGATTTCAGTGCCGTATCGATGATTGTGGCTCGGCTGGTCATGCTTGCCAGCAGACCTGTCATGGTGACAGCTTCATTGAGCTTTTCACGAGTCGGCACAAACTGGACCATCTTGATAAATAGGTATTCCAGGGCCAGCAAGTCCTGGCAAGCGCAGGCAAAGATGTCCAGGGTGGTGATGGGTTGTTGTCCCCATTTGGACGGCGGGATGTTGCTTCGACCCTTCGTGACCTCTTTCAGGTTCTCGTCGGGTCTAGTGTCCAGCGCCGTGTTTTTGGGACTTGGGACCCCCCAGGCTTTGCACATTAGGTCCATCCCGACATTCTGGTTGTAGTACGCCAGGCAGTCCTCAGCGGGGTGAGTTAGGCAAATCTGGGTCCGCGGCGTGATATCTCCGACGACCATGAGCGCTCCAATGGTACGCCAGAGCTTGGACATTTCAATGAAGTTGATGCAAAAGTGTCCGTCGCCCATGAACTTTGCCCATCGGAGGTTGTCATTTTGCACCCCAATTCCCAGGAAGTACACACCATTTTTCGGGTGCGTCAGGTGGTAGAGGAACTCCATGAAGCGTCCGTAGTCCGTCAGGGTGGCCAGAATCACTCCAACCAGGATCACGAAGCGGTGTTTGGGCACCGGATCGGTGTGCAAGACAGGGCAGCCAGTTGCAGAACCGAGACAATTTGGTCCTGGGCTAGGCCGAAGGTTTTGCCGGGTTAACCCTAGGTGTCCATGAGGACGTAACTGTCCCCGGAGATCATCTCATTGATGTCTGCTAGGCGACCCACCAGTTCAGTCAGGCTGGAGATGACGGTGATTCCATAGGCCTTGGCGTATTGCTTGTAGTTGTCCATGCATCTGGCCACCAGTTTGTTGACTCTGATTTCTGGGTCTTCGGCGAACTGCTCGAAATAGCTGGCGGCCCAGAATGGTGTTATTTTGCCGCGGGCCTTCTGGTTGGCAAAGTCGCGCTCAGCGTGTTTCGCACTGGGCCTGCGTGAGCAGGTCGGGTAGATCGGCTTGACCTTCGACAGGAGCCGATAGTCTTCTCTGGCGGTCTTCAGGAACCACTGATCGAATTCTCCCGACATCGGTTTTCGGGGATCTGGTGGCCTTTTTCTGGCTCGCGATCAGTCGGTAACATCCATCAGCTCCGTGATCTCATCCAGGATGTGGATCTTTCCCGAACGCACCGGTAGGGTTGCCTGCAGGTTCTGAACCTGCTTGATAGTGTGGCAAGGTTGGCGACCTTGTTGATCTTCCCTTGCGTCTTCCTCCGGTGGAGCTGAACTAGTTCCCGGCAGTGACGTCGGTTTGGCTACCAACCGTTTCAGGAACTGCTCCATGGTTTCTTCCTGAGTGCTGGTGCTGGGCTGGTTCGGATTAGGCAGAGATTTTTGGTGTCTCGTGACACCGTTCATCTCCGCCACCTCCTCCTCCATGCCTGCAGCGAGTCTGTCTCCTGCAGTTTCTAAATACATGGATTCGTCATCCGATGACAGTTCGACTTCTTCTTCGATTTCCCAGGAGTCTTGG
Organism: Trissonchulus sp. WLG1_4; assembly: GCA_030248245.1. Taxonomy (NCBI): domain Eukaryota; kingdom Metazoa; phylum Nematoda; class Enoplea; order Enoplida; family Ironidae; genus Trissonchulus; species Trissonchulus sp. WLG1_4. Next base: position 18,321 of record JASANF010007532.1, read on the forward strand.
GATCCCGTCTTCTCCGTTGTCTGAGTCTTTCCGTTGTGGTGTAGCTTTGGCAGCTGTTCTATTCTCTGCCTCTTGGCCGAGGTGGACAGCGCTGCTGCCGCGATCCCACCAGCGTTGGTTCCGATCACCGTGGCACTTCTGAGGTTGGGCTCTGACCGCGTCAAGGATGCCTTCGACGTCGCCGGTCGGTTCAGGAGGGGGTCCACCGCGCTCATTGCCGGGGATGGAGGAGCGTCCACAGTTGGCGGGGCTTGGAAGTTGATGATGCCCGCCACTTCCTTCGGTTTCAGGGCCCTGGATGGTGCTGGTTTCTTCCGCATTGGCCTCGTCTTCCGTTCGTCCAGCTTGAGCAATGAGTTGAGCAAATGTTCCAAGTGGTCAGTAGTGAGCAAATAGCAGCAAGACGAATGGGCAAACTGGAGGACTAATCAGCAATTAATGTTCCATCCATGGAACGTCCTCGGCCAATCTGCAGTACAACAATACATCTTCACATCATTCGTCAAGTATAGGCAGCTATCCAACCCCAATACCCAAAAATTTTGAAAAATTTGCAGCTTAATTGCTCAAATAGGCATGGTTGACTAGGGCTTCATACGACCACTGATAAACGGGCAGGCTATTTAATGAACTAAAGACCCCTTGTTTTTGGACGATTGAGCTCTTCCCCGTAGTTGAAGTTTGCGTGGACCCCCTGTAGGTTGCTGGTGTTGAACCCAAGGTAAGCTCGAGAGTCGTAGGCAAAAAGAAGTATGCGGTGACCGTATAAAAATCTAGTTTTCTGGAGATGGTGATCCTAACTGTAGGTGAGTTGAAGGTCTAGTAGGTAGTAGTAGAAACTTCAGGACAGGAGAATTTTGCGGTAGTTGTAAATAGTGGACACCATGGAATTTTGCACACAGGAAATTGATTCAACGGACCAGCACACAGGAAGTAGATGGGTTGTTTATTGGCACAATTCTATATACATACAATATATACAAGGCAAAGCATAGCAAAGTACAGCAAAACACACGGCAATGATGTTGAGATAGGGGTTCAACCGAGTCCGGTATTCTGAACGATGCCTCATGGCCTCACATATACCTCACAAGGTAACCCCTATTTTTCCTCGGGCTGACTACTGAAGTTACTCGGAGTCCGAAGATTCCAAGTTCGGGTCCGCACCACTGCGGGTGGGCTGATTCGTCTGTTGTTCTGTGCTGGCTCCGTCTTCCTTTTCGTCTTCCATGTTTGGTTGGTCCATTTCTTCTTCGAAGGTCGGTTGTAGTCGAAGTTTTTTTAGCCGGTTCACGTGGATCGGGTTGAAGATCTCGTCCGTGTAGAGAGACTGGATACACACATTTCTCCACTACCCGGTAGGGTCCTTGGTACTTCTGTCTCACCTTCGGACTTTGGAGACGTCCTTCATGACCAGATCTCTGAACTTGATTTCCTCCGGCTTGGCCTTTTTGTCGTACTGGATCTTGATTTTGGTCAGGGCTTCTTCCAGGGCTTTCTTCCCGATTTCCCAGCTTTTTCGCACTCGGACGACTTCGTGCTTGTAGCACTCTGTACCCTCTGTTGGTTCTTGGAACTTTTTCTGCATTAGCGCAACGTCATCGGGCAGGTTTGGGTCTTGTCCGTGCAGCATGAAGAATGGGATGTCTTGGATCGAGGCATGTACGGACACTCGGTAGGTGAACAATGCCCACGGTAACTTCTCGTCCCAATTGGTGTGCTTCTCGTTGACATAGGCCATGATGAATTTCCGCAGGGTCTTATTGAGGCGCTCAGCTACACCGTTGCACTGTGGATGGTAGGCCGTAGTCTGGAATTTCTGTAATCCGCAGATCTTATAGATGGCCTTCATCAGGTTGGAAATGAAGTTGGGCCCTTGGTCAGTCAGAACTCAGAACCTCCTGTGGTACTCCATGTCGGGCTACGAAACCTTCCAAATAGTGGCGAGCAATAGTCTCAGCCTTTTCGTTTCGCATTGGCCAAGCTTCTGCCCATCTGGTGAGGTGAACCACGATGACCAAGACGCATTTGTTCCCTCGGCTGCTCGGTGGGAAGTGGCAGACATCCATAGCAACACGTTGAAATGGAGTCGAGACTGGTGGAAACAGCTTCATCAGGGTCTTCGGATTCCGGTTCACAGGCGCGAAACGGTTGCAAACCGTGCAAGACCGTATGTAGTCCCCTGCGTCCTTTGCCATGGTCAGCCAGAAGTATCTGGTCTTCAACTGGTACATGACCCATTTGTAGGCCATGTGACCTCTGCCTTCGGGTGCGTCATGGGCTGACTTCAGGACTTCCTTCCGGTAGCGGCACATAGAGAGTCCGGTGGGCCTCTTGCCGTCTTTTGTTGTTACTATCCACGTAACAACGGTACAGGATTCCTTGGTCGTAGTCGTAGTCCGCGAGGGATCTAATGAAGGTGCGGCGGTTCACGTCTGTAGGCTCTTCTTTCTTTTCGAAGTAGTCGACCATGGTCTGTGCCAGTGGGTGTTTGAGCAGTTCTTGGTGCCATTCCTTGTCCGGTACATTTAGGATGGTCAAGAGTCATTCCGGCGGATACATTTGATCCGTCACAACCATTTCCTTTTTGTCCTCTACCGGCACGAAGAAAATTTCGTCTTTGGGTTGAGTTGCCGGCTGTTTCTCTGTAATTGTTGGGCCTCGTATCCCTCAGATTCTGTGACTCCTGTCCCAGTGTTTGAGTTCTCGACGGTCTCATTCCGGGTTGGGTTAGCCCGTTTCGGTGGCTTTTGGTTCCCGTTCACCCGGTTCTTGTTTTTCGGTGTGTCCAGCGGTTCCAGCGTATGTTTCCCGATTAAAGGGTTTCGCGAAAGGGCATCGGCTACGTTATTCTCCCGTCCTTTCCGGTAGGCTATCTCGTAGTCGAATTCTTGCATGGCTAGGGACCACTTCGCTAGACGGCTCATAGCTAGGGCTTTGTTGTTGGCCCAAAACAGGAACGTCAGGGCTTCATGGTCCGTCACTATGGTAAACTTCCAATGGGTGAGATAGTGTCGGATGTGACGGCAAGCCCAGACAACTGCAAGTCCCTCGAGTTTGGAGATCGAGTTTTTCTTGGTCAATGTTCGGCTGATATAGGCAATTGGGTAGACCTTGCCCCTTTCGTCCGCTTGTTCCAAAACTGCTCCGAGCCCTTCGATACTAGCATCGGTACACAGTACAAACGGCTTTGTCCCATCGGGGTAGGCCAGGACTGGGGTGGTGACCATGGCCTCCTTCAGTCGTTGGAAGGCTAGCTCCGTCTCGTCCGTCCAGTTGTGTTGTTCCTCCTTCGTCAGCAGTTTGTTCAAGGGCGCAGCTATCTTTCCGAAGTCTTTTACAAAGCGGCGATAGTAGCCAGCTAACCCTAAGAATCCCCGTAGTTGTTTTTGATTCTTGGGTCTTGGGAAGTTTTGGATGGCTTCAACTTTCTTTGGGTCCGTGGACATTCCTTCAGGTGTAATAATGTGTCCCAGGTATTCCACCCGTGTTCGAGCAAACACACACTTTTTGGCATTCAGAAACAAATTCTGCTCACGCAAAGTCTCGAAGAAGATGCTGCTCGTTCGGTGATGGGATCAAGATATCGTCGATGTAAACGGGCATGTCCGTTAGAATTCGGTCCATGATCCGCTGGAACCTGGGTGGGGCGTTGGTGAGTCCGAAGGGTATCACATTCATATGGAACAGGCCTATATGAGTGATGAAGGCAGTCTTCCCCTTGTGCTCTGGTAGTATTTCGGTCTGCCAGTAGCCACTGCTCAAGTCCAGGGTTGAGAAGAGTTTCCCCTTACTGAATATATCCGGAATTTCGTCGATTTTCGGCTGGCGGTAGCGGTCCTTTCTGGTGATGTTGTTCAGCTTGCGGTAATCTACGACCAAACGGGTGGTTTTGTCCTTTTTGGCCACTAGGATCACCGGTGAAGCCCATTGAGAATCCGATGGTTCGCAGATCCCCGCTTTGAGCATGGACTGGATGTGCTTTTCAATCTCCGCTCGTTTTCACGGGTTCACTCGGTAGGCCTTGGCAGTTACCGGTCCTTGTTCCCCAGTATCTATGGCGTGGTAGCCTGCTTTGCAGCGGAGGCCGGCCTGTGGCTTGTCGAAGACATCGGCAAATTCTTGCAGGAGCAGCCTAAGTTGCTGTTTGGCTTCCTCCGTCAGGTCTGCTGAACTGAGGTCCACTTCATCGGTTGGCTGTTTGGGTTTCTCGGTCTCTTCCGGTTTCAGAGCGTTAGCCACTAAGTGTTCTGTCTGCGCAGCCCCTCGAGCATTTTCCGGGCATCCATGGCGGATTCGCGGGCGCCAACTTCAGACACCGCCAAATTCATCCGGCCGATGTACTTCAGGATAGCCGCGATGTGCGTAGGACTCATCAGTTCGCGATGTCCAAAGGGGCCAGAGATGCTGTGGGTGCCCGGGTAAATGGACCAGTGGAATTTGGCTAGGAAGTCCATACCGATCAACAAGTCATAGGGACTGTGCGGTGAGACGTTGAAGGCGTGCGTCCAGGTGCGTCCGGCAAACTGGAGCGGCAGGTCCACTGATCCCACGAAAATCACCATTTCCCCGTTGGCTACTTTGGCTGTGGGTGTCGTCGGCAAATTCAGTTTCAGGTCCGGGTGTTTGTCCTTCAACATGTTGAAGAACTTTTGTGAACAGATGGACATAGTGGCTCCCGTGTCTACCAGGCCGAATAGTGAGCAACCCTTGACGTGCACGTTGACTAGTGGCACTGACGATGGGATCACCTTCGATTTTCCCCCATGTAGAAATTGCCATTATTAACGAACTGACAGATGTAGTTCGCAGAAACTGGGGTCACGGGAAAGGCATTAGGCGGGAGATTGCTTGGAGGCTGGTTCTTCTTATCCTCCGTCTCCGTTTCCCTTCGAGACTCCTTGCCGGGGGTTGAACAGGGCGTCCTCTTCTGTGTCCCCGTCTTGGCCAGAGGAATCAGAGAGTTCGGAGACTCGCTGAGGTTTCCGTCGGGGTTTCTTCTTCTTTTTTGAAAAGTTACAAAACTCTTTCTGAAGCCACCTAGACCAGGCTGATACAAGCGTTACAACACAAGTAAGGTTCAGTACAAAACTCGGGCTATATCTGCAAAATTTTTTAAATTATGAAGCGGGTTGAGGTTTCTTAGTGTGGTAAAGTTATTTTTGATTATTTTTAACAGGCTTTTCTTTCAAATTAGGCCCCAGGCTTAGGCTTAGGCTTAGTGCTTAGGCTTAGCGCTTAGACTGAGAGCTTAGGGGCTGTATTCTCAAAATTACCTGCAGGTAAAGTTAGGCTAACTTTACCCACAGGTAAGGTGAAGGTAAAATTAATTCTGCGGGTAAGGGTGAAGTTGAAGTTTATCAGAGGGTAAAGGTAAATTCTAAAGGTAAGAATACGGGGTAAAGTTAAAGTTAAACTGTGGGTAAGGTTAAAGTTTAACCTTACCTGTGGGTAAGGTTAAAGTTTAACCTTACCTGTGGGTAAGGTTAAAGTTTAACCTTACCTGTGGGTAAGGTTAAAGTTTAACTTTACCTGTGGGTAAGGTTAAAATTTAACTTTACCTGTGGGTAAGGTTAAAGTTTAACTTTACCTGTGGGTAAGGTTAAGGTTAAACTGTGGGTAAGGTTAAAGTTTAACTTTACCTGTGGGTAAGGTTAAAATTTAATTTTACCTGTGGGTAAGGTTAAAGTTAAACTGTGGGTAAGGTTAAACTTTAACTTTACCGGTGGGTAAGGTTAAAGTTTAACCTTACCTGTGGGTAAGGTTAAAGTTTAACTTTACCTGTGGGTAAGGTTAAAGTTAAACTGTGGGTGAGGTTAAAGTTTAACTTTACCTGTGGGTAAGGTTAAAATTTAACTTTACCTGTGGGTAAGGTTAAAGTTTAACTTTACCTGTGGGTAAGGTTTAACTTTACCTGTGGGTAAGGTTAAAGTTGAACTGCGGGTAAGGTTAATGTTATAGTTTAACTGTGAGTCAGGTTAAAGTTAAAATTTAACTAATTTAACTGTGGTAAAGTTAAAGTTAAAAGTTAACTGCGGGTAAGACTACAGTTTGACTATGGGTAAGGATAAATGTTTGACTGTGGGTAAGGTAAAAGTTTACGTCAACTGACTGAGGCTGAAGGAAAAGTAAAATTTAAAGTGATGGTGAGCTTTATCAATTTTTTAAAATGTGTACGTAACAGTAAAATTTTTTACAAATTTTGTTTGAAACTAAGCATTTGTGAGATTTTCCAGCATTTGTCTCAGTTTTCTAGAAGTTCGTCCAGTTTATATATAGTGTTTCCCTTTCTTGAACTTATGGTCCGCAAGAGCTGTAGGTTTGTGTAGCAGTGCAAAAAAATTATATATTTGTTGTTTTTACACGATGCGTATATCCAAAAATGGGATATAAAGCCCTTAGATGCGGTGCTCATCTCCGTTACAAAGCCCTGGAACGTCAGGGGCGCCACATCTACAATGGCTATATACATCCATAGAGGGGGGAGGGCAACCCATACCCATCTGAAATGGGGGGGCTCCGGACCAAATAAGGGGCGCCCCCCCAGCCCCCCCTCCTTACTAAAAATTGGCGGGGGCCCAGATCGTTGAGGGGGAAGGGCAAAACCGCCGAGGTGAGGACCCTGGCCCCCCGGGCCCCGCCTGGCCACGCCACTTTTTGTTCATTAGCCCACCCCATCGCTGGTGCACTGCATAGTCCTCCAAGCGAGATTTATTTATAAAGCATTTGGGGGGATAATCAGGGTAGGCGCGATAGCGCCTAACCCTAGAATAGGAACGACACTCCACATTGCAGAATTTCAAAATTATTTTTTTTAATAACTAAAAATTTATGCAAGCAAACTGGTTTTAATTTGGTGTGTGCACGTGCCTGGGGGAGGGGTACATGCTGGCCAAATTTCAAGCAAATCAGTTGGTTATTACCCGAGATATGAAAAATCGCCTCCCGCAAACTCGGATTTTTCCGTCTTTTTTTTTTTTTCCCGGCGCCATAACTCAAGAAATCCTTATTGGCGAGGCACTTTTTTATGTTTTTTACATTTGTTTTGGTCGGCAATAGTGTCATCATAAGGATTTTATTCTGAGCTTTTGCCGTTTTGGCTCTGCTGGGAGGGGGAAAAGCCCTTTTTTGGGCCTCGAAAAATGGCAAAGTCAAAAATTCAATGGCGCCAGCTTTTGAGAAGTCATGCAAACAGCCCAAGTCTGATCTCTTGTATGCATGGTAGTGTAGTAGGGTTGTAGTGCGTCTCCCCTTTTGGAGTCGATCGTGTCACTGTAGGCCTAGGGAGGGGGTCCGGAAGGTATTTTACGTGTATTAGGGGGTTAGGCTACCCATGGGCAGTACAGCCAAAACCGTTATAGATGGAGGCCTGTCGTTTTGTATGCGAATATAAACCCATATACTGTGCATTTCAGTGTGATATTAGTTTTGCTCTCAGATTTACCTAGTAGCCAGAACTGGTGCACCCCCCTCTGACACCCTTGGAAACATGGTTTTTCATGACTTTGTCAATGTATAACGCTTTTATGGATAACCGCTCGATCTGTATTTCTATTGCATCTTAATATACAGGCGCAGGGGTGTCCGTGGATATTGTTTGGTCCGCGTCATTTGCGCTGTTCCAATTTGGCAACCCTGGCAAAGTGCCAAAATGGTCAATTTGACCAAATTTTTGAATTTTGTCATTTTTGTTGAAAAACTGTGCAAAAGGTTAATTTGAGGTGCTGAACGGGAATATAACGTTATTTTGACGAAAAACTATTGTTTTCATGCAAAATAGTGCTCAGTGGTCAACAACGGTTGTGTGTACTAGACAGTATATAAATATGTAGGCAGTGTAGCCAAAACGGTGTTAGATGGAGGCCTGTCGTCTTGTATTCGAATATAAACCCATACATTGTGCCTTACAGCGTGGTATTGGATTTATTGTCAGGTTTACGTAGTAGCCAGAACTGGTGCACCCCCTGTGTACCGTTGAAATGATGTTATTTCATGATTTTTTCAATGTATAACGAGTTTATGGATAACCTCTCGTTCTGTATTTCTGGTGCATCTTAATACATAGTCGCGGGTGTGTCAGTTGATATTGTTTGGTACGCGTGGTGTGCACTGGTCCACTTTCGTAGCCCTGGCAAAGTGCCAGAATGGTCAATTTGACCAAATTTTTGAATATTTTAAATTTTTTTGAAAAACCGTGAAAAGGGTTAATTTGAGTTGCCGAACACGAATATAACGTCAGTTTGACCAAAATTAATGTATATATTAATTATTAACCCAAAATAATGACAAATACGAACAGGCCAATTGTGTACCTACTGTTAGTGGCTTTGTAGAAATAAGTAGGTAGTGCAGCATACGCATGCGCGACTATCACTTTTCAGAATGTAATCATACAATATACAATCCAAGTGTCAGCTTTCCTGTCGTCAAGTCAAATTGCTGCAGCGGAAAAAGAAATAGGATTATTATAAAAATGCCCTTTCACCAAGGGCAGTCGTGTGGGTAGAATAGGAAAGTTGGCTGATCTACAGCGGAAAAATGCTAATAAGCTTGTCAAATAACCGGGACAAGTTTTGCAGCCGAATAGGGAAATTCAGCTTGCTAAATGAAGCGGACAAGAGTTGCGTCAGAATAGCAGTCGCCCTGCGACACGTTAGTGCTTTCTGCACCCTATTCGCGCGAATTAATCAGCCATTATCATCAGCTGCCTGTTGCCGGAAACGTGCCATGTATTTCATTGGTTCTTGATGTTATTTTCTAGGCAAGCTATATATGTCCAGAAGAAATAATTGTTCATCCATAATATATTAATCAATCGATCGCCATTCATTTTTATTGTTACGTAATGTAAATGTAGTTTTAAGCTTATATAAATTCTACAGTTATTTGTATTAACTAGAGTTATACGGTTGTATTGTAACATTTTATGATTCGTATTGAATATTAGTCGTTAATGTCTATATAATAATATATAATGTTAAGTTGAAATACGCCATTACTCACTTGTAATTTTTAGGAAAGATGTCTATATACAAAACAAAAATAGATTGCACATGGAGAAATTTAAATGAAATAGGTACCTGTATAGTGTATATATCTGTAGAGTATAACTTTATAATCTATACACCTGACTTCAGTCCTGAGTGCTAGTAGGTGTCGAAAATGTTTTTCCTAATTATTCGCGCGAATAGGGTGCAGAAAGCACTAACGTGTCGCAGGGCGACTGCTATTCTGACGCAACTCTTGTCCGCTTCATTTAGCAAGCTGAATTTCCCTATTCGGCTGCAAAACTTGTCCCGGTTATTTGACAAGCTTATTAGCATTTTTCCGCTGTAGATCAGCCAACTTTCCTATTCTACCCACACGACTGCCCTTGGTGAAAGGGCATTTTTATAATAATATACAAACCAAACCCCCACGCCACAGAACCCCCCCCACCCCCCCCCCCCCCCCAAACCCCAAAAAAAAACCCCCCAAAAAAAAAGTAAAAAAAAAAACAAACACCCCAAAAAACCCAACCAAAACAACAAAAAAACCAAAAACAACAAAAAAAAAAAACAATAAAAACAAAAAACCAAAAAAAACCCTTCCTACCAAACAAACACACCACAAAAATAAAATACCCTTCATTAATTATATCTTCTTATATACTACACCCAACCTAAAAATTATCCCCCCCCCACACCCCCCCTTTAATTATACACCACCATCCCTTCACTACTACCCAACCCCAACACCCACCCACCACAAACACCCAAAAACACCCCACCTGCTGCGTCTGAAACTTCTATTCTGTCAAATTTAGCTGCGCAATTTGCTAATTTTTTCACCAAATTAGCCAGCCTGGAGCAAAATATGGCTAAATCAGTCAAATCTAGCGACATTCAAAACTTGAAACTCGACCTAGAAAATGTTGTAAAATCTCAGATTGAGCCGTTAGTCCTAAAAATCGATGATATTGAAAAGGGCGTTGGCTTCTTTGATTCGCAAGTGGAAACCTTGACGGGGCAGTTGAATACCGTGACTGCGGACGTCGATTGCAACTCGAAGCGTTTATGCGACGTGCGTAGCAGACAAGACGTTCTGCATTCAAAATTTGACGACTTAGAGATGCAACTGAAAGCAAATAATATGGTAGTTTATGGCCTTCCCGAGACTCACGACGAAGACCCGATAAAAACGGCGCTTGATCTGCTCGCTCAAAACTTTAATTTGAATCAACTTGAAATGTACTTGAACGATGCTTTTCGTCTGGGGCGCAAAACTGGCAATAGATCGCGACCTTTAAAGGTTAAGTTGACCACCAATGTGGTCAAGCAGACAATCATGAGCCAGTTTCGAGATCATCGTAACGACTTTGAATCAAAAAATATTCAATTGCGAGACGATCTGACCTTATCTGCTCGTAAACTCAGATCAGATGCATACCCTATGGTGCAAAAACTTTATAACCAACAGGCCCCACGGGCCTACTTTTCTGGCAGCTGCGTTATGTTCAACAAGCGTAAATACACCAACGCCATTGACTTTAATTTAGCTGCTGAAGCCGTTTTGCGACGACAATCTGCTCCTGCAACCTGAATGTTGTAATGTTTGTGATTAATTACATGAATGTTCAAGGATTATCTGTCGATAAACTGCTTGCTTCAGAAGCCCATTTTTCTAATTGCGATTTGTTATGTTTGGTCGAAACGTGGAAATTTTATTATCAAATGACAGATTTAAAATTGAACAACTTTCACTGTTTATATATTAAGGTGGCGCTCAGGGGAACCGACTTTGGCGTTTAATTTTTTTCAGCGACATTTTTGACCATAATGTCTTGAAGGAAAATTGTTCAGAATGAAAAGAGCTTTCATTTGATGTGCATATTGCGATAAAATTTTTTTTAAATATTTTTTGGACGATTTTGTAGCGGCAGCATAAAAATTTTTGTTTTAATATAAACTGATTACTCATATCACTGAAATACGCGGTTTTTTAGCTTTAAAATGATGTATTAAACATAAGAATACGTTAAAGCTTTGCTGAGTTATTTAGCCGGGAAAATAGCAAATAAAAAATGAAAAACCTAAAAAGCTGATAAATCTTCGAAAATGTAAAATATTTGATTTAATTTCTTAAAAAATTGAGTATGGCTTTTGGTAACTTTTTCAACGGAACTATGCAGGCCTAGGAAAGGTCTAATTTTTTAAAAAGTGAAACGTGTGGGCAAACCTCACATTTTTGCGCAGCGAAGTCGACTACTTTTTTTTGATCTAGCTCCCTACTGCCAATTGGGATCGAGTTGAAATTTTGCACAGTGAAAGAAAGAATATAAATGCAGACGTCGAATTTTTTCGATTTTAAATTTTTGGCTCTCAGCACTTTTTGTAGCCGCTCAAACACAACTGATTTTGGAAAAATCGATTTTTTGAAAAATCAATAATTGGAATCGAAAATCGAAGACATTTGACGTCTAGATTTTTGAAAGATCTTTTTAACGATACCAAGATTGTCAAAATCGGTTGAAGTTTCGCTGAGCTAGGTCAAAAACAAAATTAGTGTGAATAGAAAATTTGACATGGTCATAAAATTTGACACATTCACATTAAAGTGCTGAACTGTATTGTAAATAGGTTTTTTTGAAGTCTCTTTGATGTACAATTAAAGTGGTATTGCTACTTATTGCAAGAGCTTAGCGCCGAACATGAGTTTTGTTGCTGAGCGCTACCTTAACCGGCAAATTTTCAGTCCCAAAGCTTTTAAAAACTCGGGCGGCATTGCAGTTTATGCTAAAAGTTCTATTGCAAGTTTCATATCGATTGATAAAAATTTGACTACACCTGATTTTCTGTGGTTAAAAATAAATTCTAAAAATCTTAGCCTTCAAAAAAAATTTGTACATCTGTGTCGTATACATACCCCCAGCTTACTCACCACGTCACAAAGCAGTAAACTTTGATTTATTTGAGACTCTAACAGAACTGGTCCTCAATGCGATTGTAGACAATCATGTCAGTATGATAGGTGATTTTAATAGTCGAATTGGAAGCACACAGCAGCAAAACATCCAACTAGATACTAGATACGATCTAGTTCCTAACATGAACTTACATTCAACATTCTCAAAAATTTGCTATTCGCAAGACAGTGTTATTAACTCTTTTGGAAGAACTTCTAGAATTAAGTTCTACAACAAATACTTTAATATTAAATGGATGTTTTGGTGCTGAATCTGGCCAATACACCAATGTTGGTCACCATAGCAACTCGCCTTCGCGTAACTATAGTGTGATTGACTATGTGTTAACTGATTGTGAACTTGTACAATACGTAACTAGCTTTGTAGTTCGTAATGACTTTTGCCAACATGACGGTGAAGTTGAGTTCTCTAGCCACAGGCCGTTAACTGTTTCACTGAATTTTCTATACTACCCCAAAAGCAATGTTTCAAATATTTCTTCATCTAAAAGCACCAAACCAAAAATTATTTGGTGTGAACTAACGAAAAACAATTTTTTAAATCATCTTCAATCAACTGAAACTATGTATGACACGTGCTAATAGTGTAATCGATCAGCTCCATTCTGCTTTATCACCTGAATCCATAAACGAATCCGTCAAAAAAGTAGCATCCATTTTAACCCCAGATTCAATTGTAACTAGATGCAATCTACATACTAAAATTTCAGCATCACAACCAAAACCGTGGTGGACCAGAGAATGCCAACTTGCCCGTAAAAACTTTTACTTGGCTGTAAAACAATATTCTAATTGTAAATGCTTATTTTCTTTAACTGCTTACAAACTACAACAGAAAAAATTCCAAAAAGCTGTACGTAAGGCAAAAAAATCATATGCCAAAAAACGATCAGACATTTTAGAATCTTTAAAAACTTCAAATCCAACAGTTTTCTGGAAAGCTCTTTCACCAAAAATGTTAACCGCAGAAGCCCCATCCCCATCAGATTTTTTTTAACATTATAAGAGGGTGTTTAATTTTAATGTTGAACTACATTATATAACCACCTACACATCCACACTCGAGCGTTATATGTCACAAACAATTCATAACGAGATGCTGGACAAACCGATCTCAATCGATGAAATTTTTCTGTTGTATCCAAATTGAAAAACAAAGTGTCTAGCGGCATGGATTTGATCTTGAATGAGCAAATTAAATGCAGTTATGACACTTTAATTGACCTATGGAAAGAGCTGTTTAATGCTGTTCTACGCACCGAGACCTATCCTGACTCATGGGCCACGTCGGAAATTGTCTCTATTCCGAAAAGTGGCGATTTGACTGTCGCAGATAATTATAGAGGCATTTCGCTCTTGAGCAATGTAGGAAAAACTTTTGACAGCATTATAGCAAACAGAATTTCACAGTGGTTAGAGTTTCAATGTTTCAACAATCCGGCCCAATTAGCTTACAAAAAAGACTATTCCACGAGTGACAATCTCTTTATATTATACAGTATTGTAACGTCATACTGTGCTAACAAAAGATCCATTTTTGTAGCATATGTTGATTTTTCGAAAGCTTTCGACAGGATAAACAGACTAGGACTATTGTACAAACTAATACAATACAAAATATCTCCAAAAATTCTGAAGCTTTTAAATTCAATGTTTTCAAAAACTAAGTTCAGTGCAAAAAACTGCGCTATTTCTTGTGAAACAAATATAGGAGTTCAACAAGGCGCTGTTATGTCTCCCCTTTTCTTCAACCTATACCTAGCAGACTTAGAAAAGTTTTTGCAGAGTCAGGATACGCCTCCTGTGACTTTGCATAACATTTCTGTCAATATTCTACTGTATGCAGATGACTTGATAGTTTTTTGCGGAAACTGCAGAGAGTCTACAGTTGAGTATAAATAAGGTACAATTGTACTGTGAAACTTGGGGCTTAAGTATTAATGCGAAAGAATCAAGCGTCATGAACTTTTGCCCAAAAGGATTTCCCCAAAATCTAAACCCAATTTATTACGGAACTAATGAACTTCCATATACAAAAACATCTAAGTATTTAGGTTTTTTGATAAAAAACGAAGGTGTTTGTACATCAGACCTGATAAATGCAGAAAATTGCAGAAATTGCAGAAAAAGCAAAATTGTATCTGATATATCTATTGTCGTTGTACCCAAATATTTCCAATGTAACTAAACTGCAATTGTTTGATAGCTTAGTTAGTTCTGTGCTAAACTATGGGTGTGAAATATGGAGTTTTATTTTGTATTCATAAAATTCTTTCAGATTTTTGCACAATTATTTAGATATTTCTGAAAAAGTACACATCAATTATCTAAAACGGCTTTTGAATGTAAAAACTACGACTCTGACTGTAGCTGTTCACAGTGAGCTTGGACGTTTTCCACTTGTTATTAACAGTATTCTCAGTACTTTCAAATATTGGATCAAAATTTTAAAATTCACCAGAACACACTTTCAGAAAGCAAGCTTATTATTCATTGTGTGATTTAGCTTATTGCAAACTTTGGCATACTTCTTGGGTCTCGAAACTGGTCTTTATGCTGTCTTATTTGGGAATGGACTCTTTTTGGAAAAAACCAACAAGTTGAAACAAGTTGACTTTCTTGACACTGTTAAAACTAAATTAGTTGAAATTTTTCATTTAGAATGCAGCCGTGAAATTATACAACTCCCAAGTTTAGACTTATATATACACTTTAAATGTGATTTTAAAATGGAAAAGTATTTGGACATTATAAAAAATCAGTCCCACAGAAAAGCAATATCAAAACTAAGACTTCGTTCACATGATTTAGAAGTTGAGAGAGGGAGGTGGGATAGAAGAGTAGGACATAGAGTTCCCAGAGCTGAACGCCTATGTACATTGTGCCACTTATCTGAAGTTGAAGACGAAATACATTTTTTATTAATATGTCCGTTTTACTATCAAGAACGACTTCCATTGACACATTTAATACAAAGTAATAATACTGTTTTTGAAAATTATATAAAACTTACGTCTTCATCTGATGCAGAAGTTCTAAGGGCACTCGCTAAATTTATCTATACATGTTTCAAAAAACGAATTCTAAGACTGGGTAAATAATTTTGAACATTACCACAAGGCGCCGAGGTACTGTAGCGTTTTTCTTGCACTTCATTTGGATATCTGTATTGCTACTAAAAAATATTAATCTATGTTCTGTCTACTAACTTTTTACTTGTGCATTCTGCGCTACTGTGAATAATTTTAGCATAGTATGTCCCATATGGAATGTTATGCTTTGCTTAAAATGAATAAATAAACATAAACATAGCTTCGTTACCAATAAAAGACGAAGGTTTGTCCAAAAGGACCAAGTTTTGTCTTGAAAGACGAAGCTTGGTCCAAAAAGACGAACGTTTGTCCAAAAAGACCAAGCTTCGTTACCAAAAAAGACGAAGGTTGGTCCAAAATGACCAAGATTTGTCTTAAAAGACGAAGCTTGGTCCTAAAAGACGAAGGTTTGTCAAAAAGAACAATGCTTCGTTACCAAAGAAGGACAAACGTTGTATATCGGGAATTTTTTCTATATATACACATTTAAAAAATTGGTAAAGTTCACCCTCATCCATGTAGCTAAATTTTAAGCTTTTCCTTCTTGAGTTGAGCTTTTTTTCAGCTGCTCGAGCAGCTGAAAAAGCTGCAGCTTTTTTTGAGCTGCTCGAGCTGCTGACAAAAAGCTGAAGCAGCTGGAAAAAAGCGGATAAGTATGGCGGTCACTATAGATTAGCTGCGCCGTTGCCATGACAAC
Organism: Trissonchulus sp. WLG1_4; assembly: GCA_030248245.1. Taxonomy (NCBI): domain Eukaryota; kingdom Metazoa; phylum Nematoda; class Enoplea; order Enoplida; family Ironidae; genus Trissonchulus; species Trissonchulus sp. WLG1_4. The sequence goes on from JASANF010007532.1 coordinate 34,074, forward strand.
GCTGCAGTTTCGGCATTTTTTCAGCTGCTCCAGCTTTTTTTCAGCTGCTCCAGCTTTTTTTCAGCTGCTCGAGCAGCTGAAAAAAAGCCGGAAACGGCGAAAAAAAGCTGCAGCATTTTTTCAGCTGCTCAAGCAGCTGGAAAAAAGCTCAATGTAAACACGGCCTTATTAATCTTTAACTTTACCCACAGTTAAAATTTAACTTTAACCTTACCCACAGGTAAAGTTAAGCTTTAACCTTACCCATAGGTAAAGTTAAACTTTAATCTTACCCACAGGTAAAGTTAAACTTTAACCTTACCCACAGGTAAGGTTAAACTTTAACCTTACCCACAGTTAAACTTTAACCTTACCCACAGGTAAAGTTAAACTTTAACCTTACCCATAGTTTAATTTTAACCGTACCCTTTGGTAAAATTTTGAGAATACAACTTTACCTTCACCTTACCTGTGGGTAAAGTTAGCCTAACTTTACCTGCCGGTAATTTTGGGAATACGGCCCCAGGCTTTGGCTTAGTGCTTAGGCTGAGGCTTAGTGCTCAGAATTAAACTCTGTTGTGGGTGAGCAAAAAATTAGTCTTAAAGGCCGACTCACACGGTGCGTTTTTGCCGCAGCGATTTTGACGCAAAAAGCGAGCCGCAGGGTGTCGCAAGCGAAACGCACCGTCTGAACAAGCTCTTCAGCATTAGTGCGTCTCGCAGGTCACTTTGCTGCGTCTTCACTGTTTCAAAAAAATGACAAAGTGCTAAGCAAAAATTGTTGAAACCAACACAAACGACGCATCGAAACGCAATGAAATCGCAGGTCGAATTGCAGTCTGGCGTTTAAAACGCTGCGGCAAATTCAAGACGCAGGCATTCCGCACTAAAAACGCTGCGTCTGTTCAGACATTGCGTTTTGCTTGCGGCAAGCTGCGTTTTGCCGCAGCGGCAAAAACGCTGCGGCCAAATCGCAGTAAAATTGCAGCGTGTGAATCGGCCGTTCCTGCATCAAATAAAAGGATGTTTGCTATTGTGGAATAATGAATAAAGCTGAACTTGATATTTGTGATATGTTTGTGGGGAAATACTGTATGTTTGATAGCCATCTGCTGTGCCAAAAAATTATAAAATGTTGAATTTTAAGTTCATAAGTAAATTCATTTCGCCGATTTTATAATTGAAAAAATCAACAATTTTTGGCCAGAATGAGCAAGATTATGTAGAAAATGAAGCTGAATAAAATATATTATTATGTGTTCATATATGCTCATTAATTTTCAGACTGAAATAATGAGCGAGCAGGTCTAATTTTGCGAGAGTAAGCCCGAATATGACGAAAAATTTTGAAAAAATTTAGAAAAAAAGAAAAAAATTTGAATTTTTTGGAAAAGCTGAAAATCAACGTTTTTTTGGCTTGGAAACTGCCAAAAATGAACTCAGCGCATGCTAAAACCTATAAAAACGTGTTTTTACGCCGAAAAAATGTTAGTTTGAATTTGAGCCCCCCCAACCGAAGCGGCAGCGCGAAGTTGTGTAAATCGACTGCAGATTTCGTGTGTGGGCTTGCTTTTAAAACGGCTTGCGATCGCACATCTAAATTTGGCCCCAGATTGCCGTTTTTCGAAAAGTCACATTTCAGCAGCGCCACCTTAAATTCATTTCAAGTAAGTTCATTTCGTCTATTTTATAATTGAAAAAATCAACTTTTTGGCCAGAATAACCAACATATGTAGCAAATAAAGCTGAATAAAATATATTATTGTGTTAATATATGCTCATGAAATTTTGATCTAATGGGTCAAACTGAAGAATAGGGGGGAAAATTATTTTTGGCTGCTCCATTACTGTGCAAAAAAAAGTACGCCGACGAAGAGGGAACTTTTTTTGCACAGTACTGTTAGGCTTAGCCCAAGGCCAATTCACACGGTGCGTTTTTGCCGCTGCGATTTTTACCGCAAAACGCAAGCCGCAGGGTGTCGCAAGCGAAACGCACCGTCTGAACAAGCTTTGCGGCCTTAGTGCGTCTCGCAGGTCAGTTTGCTGCGTCTTTACTGTTTCAAAAACATGACAAATTGGTCCGCGAAATTTGTTTATGCCAACACATCCGCAGCATCAAAACGCAATGAAATCGCAGGTCGAATAACAGTCTGGCGTTTAAAACGCTGCGACAAAATCAAGACGCAGGCATTCCGCACTAAAAACGCTGCGTCTGTTCAGACATTGCGTTTTGCATGCGGCAAGCTGCGTTTTGCCGCAGCGGCAAAACGCTGCGGCAAAATCGCAGTAAAATCGCAGCGTGTGAATCGGCCTTTGAGGCCTATTTCACACGCTGCGATTTTCTGCGATTTTGCCGCAGCGAAAGGCCGATTCACACGCTGCGATTTTGCTGTCGATTTGCCGCAGCGTTTTCGCCGCTGAGGCAAAACTCACTGTCTGAACAGACGCAACAATTTCACTGCGGAACGTTTGCGTCTTGATTTTGGCGCAACGTTCTAAACGCCAGACTGCAATTCGGCCTGCGTTTTCAGTGCGTTTTGGTGCTGCAGACATGTTGGTTTCGACCAGATACTGCAAAGCTGTTTGTCATGCTATTTAGAAAAGTAAAGACGCAGCAAATTAATTTGCGAGACGCAACGTTTGTTGAGACGCTGCGCTTTTGTGGTGCGACACCCTGCGTCTTGCGTTAAGGCCGATCACGCGGCTTTGCCGCTGCGATTTTGAATAAATGCAAGCGGCAGGGTGTCGCGCACAAAACGCAACATTTGAACAAACGTTGCGTGTCGCAAATTATTTTGCTGCGTCTTCGCTGTTTTAAAAATATGACAAACAGGTTAGCGAATATTGTTGAAACCACACGTCCGCAGCATCAAAAACGCACTGAAATCGCAAGCCGAATCGCAGACTGGCGTTTAAAACGCTGCTCAAAAATCAAGACGCATGCATTCCGCACTGAAAATGCTGCGTCTGTTCAGACAGTGCGTTTTGCCGCAGCGGCGAAAACGCTGCGGCAAAATCGCAGTAAAATCGCAGTGTGTGAATCGGCCTTTCGGCTTAGGGCCTTTATAGACTCGGAGCTGAGGCTTTATGCTAGAGGCCGATTCGACACGGTGCGTTTTTGCCGCTGCGATTTTGACGCAAGATGCACGGTGTCGCACACGAAAACGCAGCGTCTGAACAAGCTTTTTAATCGTCTCGCAAATTAGTTTGCTGCGTCTTTAAAGTTTTAAAAATATGAGAAACAGCTTTGCTAATATTGTTGAAACGAACACGTCCCCAGCATCAAAACACGCTAAAATCGGGCAGCCGAATTGCAGTCTGGGGTTTTAAAATCCTGCGAAAAAATCGAGACGCCATGCATTTCGCACTGAAATCGCTGGCCTGTCTGTTCAGACAGTGCGTTTTGCCGCAGCGGCGAAAACGCTGCGGCAAATTCGCAGTAAAATCGCAGCGTGTGAGTCGGCCTAGGCCGATTTATGCGTCGCTGCGATTTTACTGCGATTTTGCCGCTGCGGCAAAACGCACTGTCTGAACAGACGCACGCGATTTCAGTGCGGTAATGCATGCGTCTTGACTTTTACGCCAGCGTTTTAAAAGCGAGACTGCAATTCGGCCTGCGATTTACGTGCATTCTGATGCTGCGGACGTGCTGGTCTCAACAATATTAGCAAACCCCTTTCTCATATTTTTAAAACCTTAAAGACGCGAACAAAGTAGTTTGCAAGTACGCAAACGTTTGTTCAAACGCTGCTTTTCAGGTTTGACACCCTGCGTCTTGCGTTTTGCGTCAAAATCGCAGCGGCAAAAAGGCACCGTGTGAATCGGCCTTCAGGTGGAGATTTAGTGCTTTTGCTTAGGTTTGACCCTTAGGGTTAGTGTGTGGGTTAACAAAAGATTGGTCTTAGTTGCTTGCATCAAATAAAAGGGCACGTGCTTCTGTGCAATCTTAAATAAAGCTGAACCTTTGAACAGAAATTTACTGTCAGCGCAAGCGTGATG
>JASANF010007534.1:0-49780 GCA_030248245.1 Trissonchulus sp. WLG1_4
GTGAACCACAATGATCGAGATTCAAAAAAATGTGTTTAGCTATAGATTCGGTCTGAAACGTTCTTTTCGAATAAAATTAAATATGTAGTGATGTAATGAAACATTCGTATCTGTAGGTATTTTATAGTCACGTGTCGTACTTAGATTCATAGCCTATTTTAAAGTTTCACACCTTTTGTGAATCCTACTACATCGGTCTTATTGACCAGTGCAGTTGAAATAAGCAGTAAAAATTATAAGCTTCAATATAGATTAGTTCAAGGCATGTCCAATTTTTGTACAATCTCAGCTTACTGTACCAGGCTACAGTAACCCTTGGCGTCAGGGTGGGAGCGGAAACATAGGCGACAGTATCACAAGTCAATTTACAATTTGTTCACAATGACTGTAACGAGTTCTCAGATTTTTGGTGGTCCGAATCGTCACACATTTGACACCATTGTAGATGATTGTTATTATTGTGTATTTCAAGGCTCCGTCCACAAACCAGCGCACTGCCTGTCACACACCTTACTGTACTGAGTGTAGTGTTGTAAGTACTGTACGTTTAAAGATTTAAGGCAATCAAATTACAGTAATGCTATTGTAGCACATTACAAACTTTCAGGTTCACATAAAACCAAGGTTGTAATGTTAAGATTACGTGTGATGTGTATATTTTAAGTAATTACCATGTTAGCGAATAATATTATGTGCATATGGAATATGGAGTGACTACTATAAATCAATAATTAAAGTCACTATTACGAATAAATTCACCCAAAAGAACAAAACATACTTTTCACAGCTAAAGGGGCAAATCGATCCAATGCTTCCAGCTTAAGTTATCAAAAAGCTAACTCAGCCACAGAATAAAGAACTGTTTTATCTGATTTTGTTCCTTCTAGAGAGTTAACAATTGTTTGGATTGTTGCTGCAGTGCTATAAGATGGTGATGCTTTTTTAGTTGCCTATATACCCACCTGTTTTGCTTGGTAGCCTCACTTGTATATCCGTTGCCTTTTTCCTGCGCTTCCCCACACAACGACCTAATCATTTAATTAGTAAATGTTGTTGATAATGTTGTAGAAAGTATTAGAACAGTGATTTATATATATGGCAGTTTTGCCACCATAATGTTCCACCAGCAAGTTTATAAGCGTCCCTGAGAAACACTGTTTTATCGCTTCTTAGAGCTAATGTGGTCAGAGGGTGACTCTCTCAGCATCATTAATACCAGTCGGTAAGTGCCATTCATCTTACTCACTGGTAAAGGTAGGGGTAAAACATTAAGTTATTAACAGGAAATGACTAAAGCCAATGTAATAGCTATGGTTATTGTTAAGATTCGGGTCAAAAATACGCTTTAACTAGGGTCTAATTGTAGTAAAAGTGCATAGATAAACCTATTATTAGGTATCAAAAATGGTACGGAAAACTTGGTAAAATAAAAAATTTTGCCAGAATGTTAGGAATGGTTGATTTTTCTACGTCAAAAACAGAAACAACAGTTAAAGTTATAAACAGTAAAATGACAAAAGTTATAGTGATTTGTCAAGCTGTTATAAAAGCCGGCTTTATTGATCGTGTCGGCTCATGTCTGTATTATATGTAGAACACCTGATCCTTCATCAGTTTTGTTGAAAATTTTGTTAAACACAGTGGGATGAACCTGGTCTCCATGGGTAAATGCGGATGTTCATGAAAATTTTCGATTGATTTTCTTTCTTTCGGGCAGCGGGCTGGAAAAATCTAAATTCCCCCTAAAAATTGACGATCAAAAAATAATTTTGCTCCAAGACCCAAACATTAGGCAAAAAACACCAATTCTACATAACTCTAGTCTAGTTTATGCTCCTGCCGGTTCGTTCTTACGTATAGAAGCCTAATAAGGCCTCATTACGTAGTTCAGTACACTAATCCTTATGTTAGATAACTTGTTCTACTAAGGGAACTCAAGTAGTAACCCCTTAAAATCATCTTTTCGCTTCAGCAGTTGAGAAATTCCAGAAAGAATGTACATGCCCCGGTCCGAGAAAATTTAAGGTAATTCTAGGCTACAAATCGCGCTCCCTAATGCAGAACTCCAGCATAACAAAGGCCCGCTGAATAAAGGTGTTAATATAAAATTTGGAAAATGCATTAGCCCACTAAATTCATGATGCGATTTCAAATTTGATTATTGTAAAAATTTCATCTACTAAATTGACAGTCGCGCATTTCAGAATAAACTTTGAAGAGGTTCAGTGGTGCGGTAAAATCTTGGATCCTTGCGGATAATGCGTAAAGCTGTAATCCGACTGGCTGGATCAATACTTTAATCTCAAATGATTGGCTCCCAATTTTCCCTAACAATTTGCTGATTCGCTCCTACCGTTACCAGCGTTTCAGTCATGGTGATGTCATATCTAACATTTTGATTGGCTGTTTGTAGCTTAAATCCGCCTTCTTTCCGGTGTGCAAACTTCTGCTAAAAATCAGTATCATCAAATTTTCCTCGGTGGAGTTTGCATCAACGCCATAGCCCACCCGTGTCTTGGCCGAAGATTTGATTTGTACTTAACATGTATCCATTACTTAAACCATAGGTTGCACTCAATCCACGTCCCCGCACCACCAGCGTACTCCCTCGCTAGCCTAATTTTAAAATCATACTTCAGAACCAGGTCCAACTTCTTTCTCATCCACCTGCTTGGAACTATTGATTCGATCAAAATTTTTTAAGCTCCATTTAGGCCTGGGCTGTCTGTATCGATATAAAATGGTTTCCACTTCACCCATTACATCTGATGTTACTGTTGTTTATTAAAAGAAAAGCGTTACCAATCAACCATATCACTGGATTCATTGCAATTAATTAATTATGCTAATTATGTTTGCTAAGTATATAACCGGTAAGTCTTCAATTTTTCAGTGACTTAGCCCGTCCGTACTACATATCTTTAACTATTAGACCTGTTCACCTGTCAGCCATAGTTTTGAACTCACTAAGCTTTGATGTGCTTATTAGGTCAGTTACATATGTTGCTGACTTTTGTATACTGATGTAGTATTGATTAGTGTTTAACTACTTGAAGTTTGAAAAAGGTTACCCAGCATTTCTCAGGATCTTCGACCTTTCCCAATTAAGGGGTAGTTCCAGGATCTCAGACTACATTTGTAATTTTATCAATGATTGGACAATTTCGTGTCTTGTTTCGGAAAACTTTTAACAACTTCATTTTGACTTTTTTGATTCTCCTAAAAAAAGTTTCAAATATAATCGTATGTAGGTAATGTTTCTCCTGAACGAGAACCTTAGGTGTAGACTGTAGACACTGTAACATGCAGTATTTTATTTTTGTCAATGAGAAGCAAATTTAAGCTATTTACGCTCACCTAACGTGACGTAGTAACGTCAGAGTGAAATCAACATTTCCATACGTATCTTACAACAGAATTTTACCAACTATTTTTTAATGCTCATGTGTTTTATTTTATTTTATTATTGTGCTGAGTTAAATTAAATTTGTAGAAAATTAGAAGGGCAAGCAAGCTGTTTCAATGAGAAAATAGACTGTTCAATATACACGTCTTGCTTGCTCTTTGAAAGCTCATCCTCGTATTCAATAGGCTAATAATATATCATACCACCAGTTCTTCGAGTATTATCTTTCCTGTTTCAGCGCTTACATTTTAAAAGTTTTTTAAAAAAAATGTGTGTACTGATTACAATAACTTCCGCATTTTTGGGATCTTTAGTTTGTAGAGCACATTTTTCTAGCGAAGAGGCAATTGATTAGGTCTCAACTAATAATCACACAAAGCAACATATTGTAGGATCGCTAATACAAATACCTGGCTCTTAATCTGTCCTTAAAGGACATGGGGACAGGGACAAGGACAAATTTTGGTCTGCTACTGAAAAAATTGATAAAAGCGTTCGGTTGACAGTCTTGCTTACCAAGTGACCCCAATTGTATCTTCATGGGAAAAACTCGCCCGTTTTACCAGATAGATTTCTTGGCGGTGCTTAAGAACAAAACGATAAGAACAAGGACAATGACAAGTATGAACCGGGCCTAACAGTGCTGTGTATCTTAGTCGTTTTGTCACGTTATCCACAAAATCATGCAATTTTCTATCCCGTAATTAGTCTTATAAATCAACTTTTGTCTGATATGATTACCAAACCAGCACAGTTATTACATTTTGACCTTTAACATGACCAGTTCCGATTCATCCTTCAAAACTTTGACGGCTATTTAAACTGACATTAGGGTCCGCGTCTTCTAGTCAAGATAAGGTCGTCTAAATAATTGAGTTTGGACAAGTCAGATTTTGGAGTTAATTAAGGAATTACAAAAATGTTGAAGGTACATCTCTCCCACTATAATACGTACTGATTTGACCAATAGAATAAGATAAGAAGCATGCTCTTAATCAAGTTTTAAAAGCTAAATTCTCAGACCCTAATAAAAAAATTGTAAAGCGTTCGATCCGACGCATAGCATTTTATCAATATGCACATATCTATCAAAAATTTACGATTGTTCAATCAATGGAATTATGAATAATGTCAAGTCAACTGCATCAACGCCTTATAACTTTAATCTTTACATAAAAATACATACAACAATAACTAACTAATACAATAATCATCTGAATAGGATCTTTTAAAATTGATTATGCATAGTAGTTTTAAAATATAATTTTTTACTTGAACTGCAAAAAAGCTTGAAACGTATTATCCCGAGACCCTTCATTTTCTGCTTGAAAAATTTTAGCTTATGTTCAAGTCGATCAAATACTTTTTCACGACCCCTCATTTTTACGCAAATTCACATAGGACGAATAGGACGAAACCTGTTTAGGTGAGGTTTCATGTATCTAATGGACTCGGAGTATATTATGAGCATTAGAACAATACAAACAATGTAACATGTATATAACACCAATGTAATACTAGGACTACATACAGTATCAGATATTATATTCCTACTCATACTTACGTATATGGTAATTTTGTTTATGCATATATATATAATGCATTACACATATTGCTTGTAATGATCAACTAGCAGATAATTATGTATGAACTTCATCAAGTAATCATAATTAACCACCATTAACCGATCATTGGCGATTTGTTAGGCACTGTCAAAAAGTCATCCATCATTTGTTATACCATAATCTATTGGGTTGGCCCTAACAAGATCGATAATCTTTAATCGGTAATCTGTCAGTAGACTCCTAAAAATTAGTGCCGATTTAAATCTACAAAGGTATGTGACAGGAGGGCGGCAAAAAGTAAAAGTCGGCTCAGTCCTATACCTGATTAACTCTCAATCAGGGGTCAGAAAAACTATTGTCCTGTGTTGCCCGTATTTTCTGAGAGTACAATAGGGCCAAGACTAGGCAAGTTAACTTGAACGTGAGAACAAAATACGGTAATGAATAGGAAAACAACTAATTAGTCAACGATAGGAAAGCGATCCCTTCTTTGCGCCTTCTGGTCGCCGCCAGTAGCCGCTTTAGGCCTGGGGACATAGCCCTTTATATAATACAGAGGCTTGGTGGATAAACCAAAGGGACTGCGACATAAACCCAAACGATTTATTTTATAAACTGCAAAACGCAATTGCGGAAAATAGCCTACCTACTTTTGTGACAAATTTAGGAGTTTCAATTGTAATAATCACAAATATACGTAATTGCTTACTTAATGAATGCACAGATTTTATATTTATATTTTTGATAAAATGGTTATATATCTATTTGATTTGCATTCTTTCGTTTGGGATTGAAAATTCATGGAGTTTATCTGACTTGGCAGCACCTTTATAGCTGTATTTTCGCATTCAAACAAAAGAGGAATTAAAGATACATATAAATGAAAAATAATTGTTTCTGAAATTTATAACCTTTAAGCTTTTTAAATAATACATATTACGGAGCTGCTAAGTTAAGATACATTGAAAACGTACAAAAAAATTGAAACTATGTAAAAACCCAGAATATTGAGATAGAAAAATCTCTTCATCTACAGTAATCTTAAATTTCAAAAAATTTCACACAAATCGCCAGTGAGTAAAAAACGGCGATATTGAAGTGACCTTGTGTAAAAAAAGTTAAAACTGTTTAGTATGAAAATTTACTCACAAAAATTCACTCAGATAATTTACTCGAAGCTATTTCTGTGACAGTTATAGCATGAGAAATTTTAGGGTGATAAATTTGACAATATTTTGTCACCACACCTGTCCCGGCAAACTCGAGACCTATCATTTGCATATGCGAGCAAATCTTTACTTCCTCCTGAGCCTCATAAATCAACTCATCTTATCATTATTACACATTCATCAGTCAGTAAACAAGGTAGAGGATTACGGTAGTTTTGAGTCAAGTCAAGCTCCTCCTCCTCAACCTCCACAGGTCCATTTTGGTTGGCTGGACAGGTCACGTGCCAGTGAAATTTGGCTAATTTTATTGGCTAATATTTAGTAGGTTCTATCTAGGCAACAGTCAGTCACACATTGTTTGCTGGCTCGAGACTATAGTAGTTGGGATTTGGAAATCGAATCATTTCAGGAAGACTGACTTTGAAAGCAACCTAAGCCTAAGCCTGGCACTAATTTATCTCATCCGAGACTTTATCGTATATGCATGGTGCACTGATTCAACACTGCAATGTGAGTTTTATGCATGCCCCCTTCACTCTAGCCTATCCTTACAGTTCACTAGCCGAGGCTCATCAATTCTTTTCAAGCGTGTTCATAGAAAAATTTTGAAATCAAGTGTAAAGAAACGGAGAACAAATTTTTCCACGATTACACACGTTCCACCTAGCCTCGCCTATAGTGTGATTAAACATTATGCACGGTTTAGGAGTGCTAAGCCATTCTGACACTAAATCTTCCCAAGCATGTGTATTTTGTTTCCTTACTTCCTCTCGGCTCGGCAAACGTAGTTTTAGATCTGAGTGTGTTTTTTCCAATGATGATATTTACTTCGTTATTTATTAAAAATCATGAGATGTTCACGCAACTGGAGTTACGAGCAACTAGAATAGATGGCTACAATAAACGTCACCTTGGATCAAAATACTTTAAATGGCAAATCTGATTTAATCAATGAACATTTTTACGCTTTTTCCAAACAAATCTGTTTCATTTTTTGTATGGTGAAGCTGGCATCTGACAATTGTCACGTATGGGCAGTTGAGGAAATATGGATATGGGATTAAGGAACCGCCTTTTGACGGATGAGAAAACGCAGCACGAACCAATTTGTTCATAGGTAGTTCAAAAAATTTGAACGTTTGACATTGGTTCAAAAGCGAAAACTGTTACGCTCTTTTTGCATGAACTCAGTAGCCAGCGAACGATTTTGGACGAATTGTAATTGTCAAATTGTGCCGAACTTATTTTTGGCCAAAATTTCCATTAATCTTAAAAAATGAGGACTGAAGACCAATTGCTGTCGAGTAAACCACAGATTGATTCTTTTACGGAAGGGGGTTAAAAAATAACTACCCACCGAGGTGGAACACCGTAATTTGTGTTATAGTGAATAGTCATGACGCATTTGTTTGCAACTGCTAAACTGATCCTACATAATTTCTAACAACTAACGATGCATTAGTAGTCGTATCAACACTTGTCTGAACTCACAGTTTGCCAACAAGTTCACATCGTCGCCTAAAACAGTAAGTTTGCATTTTTACAACCATTGGAGTGATTCCCACAGTTATTATTGTGACTTCACAAGAATAACATTGACATTCAATTTGTTCACATTAGCCGTCGGCAGTAAACTCAATTATTGGTTGTAGATGAAGATCAAACATACGTAATACTGTCGTACTATGTACGTACATACCCGCAATGAGTGTACATAGCACAAAGACCGTAAAGGGTTGGGTATCTCACGGGGGATAAGGTCTTTACGAATATAAGCAATACCTGCTGATACAGTGCCGACCAAAATGCTTTGCTACAGACTCCAGTATCAAAGCAGAGTCGTATTCACTTTATTCTTGAGTCTGCATGTATAATGGTTTTAGAGTTTATGGAGCCTAAAATATAATGTGATTACTGCTTATAAGCCTTATACATGTAGGATTTGACTCCACAATCAAGTGTCTCCGACTCAGCTGTGATTCCGGACTCTGCAACAAGAAGCCTAATTTTCGTCGATACTGTAGACTAGCGATTATATGAAGTGTTGAACTCAGTTGTTCATCATATGTGGGCGACTCAGATTTGAACCGGGTCATTGGGGCTAGTTTGCTTTAAGGATACTGACCCAACCCAAACTTTTTCAGACAGACATATGGACAGAAATATTTTCAGCAATCTTATCAATTTGGTCTCAAACCTTCATAAGATTTTCGAAGTATAATGTAATTCTTAAGTAAACTTTATCTACCTATATTTAAAACTTAAGTTTTCGAATTTATGTGTCTCGTCTCATCTGTTGATTGTATATTTTCTTTGCTGTGCTGGGCTATCAAAAAAGAGCAGTTGCAGCAGCAAACAAAAAATAAAATTAAGATTAAATCTCGGGGCCAAAGGAAACCTCTCGGTTCAACTGGTCACGGTTTTTTGATCCGGTTCCTTTTCTGGCATTGGCGCATTGAAGAATTCTTTTGTTTTTCGATAATCCGCAGATTATTCAATGTACATATATAGGCTACGTATGAATATCGTTGAAAGGTTTGCTATCGGTTGACTCGGGCTTTCTCAAGAATTATTGCTAGCTCAGTTAATTGTTAATTTTGCTAACGTTACCTGCATAGGAAAGGTTAAGTGGATTAGAGACGCGGCTTTTACACATAAAAAGTTATCCCCTAAATCAATATATAAATGTTATATATCAAAAGTTTTGATTCCAAAAGTATAAAAAAGTAAAATAGAGCAAATGAAACAATAACGTGTTACCACCGTTATACGTTGTCGGTTTTCACTGATTTTCATGTATACCAATCGTGCAGACAAACTTTGCTCTCAAGTTTTTAAACTGTGTAGTTTGTTATTCTTTTTTTTCTTATTAATTTGTTTTTATTTTTGTTTCAGTGATCGTCCCTTGGGACAGAGCGGTTCGGTCTGGATTCGGAGGGCTGTGCGTTTGTGGATCTGAGAATGCCACACAAAGGTAAAATTTTGCCGCATGAAATAACTTTCAATAATTATTTAATAATTGTTTTCAACTTTTAAGTATAATAGTTTTGTGATTTCGCTTTGTTACATATATCAATTTTATGAGTTTTATTTTGCAATTCCATTGTACTGTATATATGCACTTTTATTTGCGAATTTTGCAAACTATGGTTTTTGTTGTTACTTAGAATTTACCTGAAGTAATTGATCGTTTTTCTACATAATTTTTAAATTTTAAAACCTTTATTGAGTGGTTAATGACAAGATTAAGCATTTTTAATCGTTAATTAAGCATTTTGAAAAAAATTACCGAAACTTCTGCATAGAGTTTGTTTTTTATCAACCGTACGTGTCATACTTATTTATTCCGCTCCGTACGGTGCTTCGAAATCTTCAAACATATATACCTCATATATTTGTTGCATAAGAAAAAGCATATCATATCAATTTCAAATTCGCTTGTTGATTTGGCTTGGAGAGGCCTGAGCAGCCTATTAGGGGAACGTTCCTTCTTAGAATCCCCCCGATTCCGTTCAACGGACACATTTGCACCACACCAGCTCCTGTGCAAACGAACACCCACACTGAGTCGGCTAGCTCAATGTTTGAGTGAAAGGTAGCCTTAGTTGTCAGTTTATTAGTCTGCCAAAGTTTCCCCTGGAGAATTGCAAGCGTTGAACAATTAGACTCCGTTTCATCTGAGGCCGAATGTGAGGGCTTCAAATCAAACCTTTTGCAGATTTTTGACACCGTTCAAGTCGCAGGCTGACAGAGAACGTTTACGTACTTAAGTATTCATAGATCGCTAGGTAAATTGGAGTATTAAGTTAGGTATATCTAGCTACAATAGTGTTTTGAGTTTGGAATATCAGCTTGAAACTTGGAACCATGTCATGGTAAAGTTACCAGCAATAAAATTTAATTAAGCAAATACACAATGTATGTACGTATGAAATTTTGAAACTAATTAGTCAAATTAACAGAGCACAATCCTTTTCAATTGCGTGTTCCAATCAAAGTGACCGCTAGTTTCCGTTTTTGGCAACATCTCTAGCAACATTAACTTGTCAAAATGTCAAACTTTCAAGCTTTCAAGCAAGCTTTCGTCATTTTTTATGTGGACGTAAACATTGACGTTGAATACAACACCTTGTACATACTCACGCTACACTTTCCTGTACCTACTGATCAATACCTTACTGCCAATATAAATAATAAATTGTTTATAAATTATTGCCTTATAATAACCTGCTACATGTGTAATATAATAAGTTTTAATTCATTATTTGAAGCAGCCAAGTTCAGGATACCATTTTATGTAAGTAATAGATTATTTAAAATCTACTTGGAATATCAAAACTTTTTCATAAGTTATTAAACTTCTTCATAAAATTTTGTTCGTTCGATTCCCATGTGAAGTTCGAACGGAGGAAATTTTGTCAAATTTCCCATCTGATATAAATTTCACGCAATAATTACAGGGTTGATTTTCTCAAGAGTGGACATGGACTATAATTTGGGCAAATTTTCACCCACCTTTACTGTACCGCCCAAAGTTTGTACAAACTCTCAAGCAAATTGCCTTTTGGACCAGTTCTCCTATTGTACTGCAATTACTCTGAGGAGCCGTCCCAAGGTTACAGTCTGTTGTAGTTTGTCAACAAATCTATGGACCTTTTTGTGATGATACGGCATTTATTTTCACAAGTTTCGTGATTCTGAGTTTGCGAGGTTTTAATTTTCCCGGGTCGGAGGATAAGCTTTACACAGGCTACAGTATAAAGTTGAAGCATGGACACAACTGCTTCCGATTCAGCAAAAAGAAATTCATTTCGATTCGATTTTTTAGTTCTGAATTGTGCCCTTAAACATTTTTAAGAGGTTTTCGATTTGTTCACATGAGAAACATTGCGTAATTTTTTCGTTTCTGTTGTAAGCAAAAACACTTTTTGTTCCTTCTAGAGAAGGAACTATTGTTTTGAAATTAACTGCTCATAGCGTTTAACGCTACTGAGCAGGCTGCATAGCCAGTATGATTTACGTGTATTTTCAGCTTGGGAGCTGCCTGCTGATTTTTGTCTGCGTATATGCAGAAAAATCAATAATCGATGTACACTGCTGTAACAATGTACTTTTTCAAAATCGGCACCGGGATGTTTCACCAGCAGTATATAAGAGCCATTAGAAAACAGTGTTTATCGCTTCTTGTTCTTAGAGCTGATTTGCTCAGCTCAGATCAAAGTGCCACTTTTGAGCCAAATGGCTCGTGCAGCGGGATGCTTAACATCCTGCAGCACTTTTTTGTACGTACTACGTATTTAGATTAAGTTAAAATATTAAGCTAGTTATAAAGTAGAGTAAGATACGAAGTAGGTATAGCAGCTTACGGTAAGTATGAAATAGAGAACTAATTCATTCAAACCTGAAAGGTAGACACCGGGGAAGGAACCTTGCCCCTTTTGGGGCCTACTTGTTAAAATGTTTTTGCAAAAAAGTTTGGTAAAATACAAAAAAGCCTCGCGCTTCAATTTTAGAGCATTATTCAATTCATAGCATTACCTACCAAAAGCTATTTTGTAGGTTTAAGTTTGGTTCCTGGAATGTTGTTCTGCAACCCCCCCCCCCCGTTCTGGATAGCCCAAAATAATTTTATTCACATCTGGTATTTGTATCATTAGGCCAAATCTGCCATAATCACTTCAGCCTCAGTCTTACTGTAGCTTCAGTCGCAGATTATGATCTTACGGTAGAACAGTGATACACGTATAATTTTAGCAATCAAAAGCTGTTAATTAATTTATAAGGATTTAGGCGGCCGGCTGTCGGGTGGCTATAGAGTCTGAAATTATTGGTCATTCAGTAGCTAAAAGTTTCTGCTCCAGCGGGTCGCTCAGGGTAAGCTCCCATTGGACAGATGGCGGATACCGAAAAAATTTTCGCTCAACTTCACTTGAAACTGAGATTTATACATACGATGATTTTCGGCTGACCTCTAATCGAATCAGTTTTCGTTTGACCGCCCCCCTAGATCTTGGGTAACGGAGACCAATTGAACAACAGACTCTTTTCTGGCGGGACTTTTGGGTCTACCTTTGGACAAATTATTCCTACCTCACTTGACGTTTACAAAATCGCCTTGGGGGCTCTTTTGAGTCAGCCGGTCCGGCCGACCCCTTTTAAGTGAGACTACGAAGGCAGCAGTCTCAACAGAGACAATAGTTTTCCTATTAGAAAGTCAAAAATCGGCTTAGCGTTCCGCCGCAAGTCATCTTAATCCTGCCTTGAATGACTGCATTGAACGTAATTAGCCTGACGAAATTTTTTGCGGTCAAAGCCGCAAGAGTTCAACCATAGATAATTCTGTGGTGGTCTAAGAGTCGAATTAATTAAATCGTAATCGTCTAATTAGCATATTAGAGTCAAAATTACCTGACTTTAGACAGTTGCCGCTACTTTGATTGGCCATTGTTACAAATTTGACTAATCAGTGACCCTAAAGTAACTCGGACAAATTTTGGAAAGTCATCTGTCGACTAAGTCTTGAGTAATTCTCGACTGAAAAAATCGCAGGCTATATAGTCACGCCGGTCGGAAAGACGTAAAATACTAAGCCTTTACTTATATTTATACCTATACTATACCTATTTATTAGCATACTTACTATAGCTGATATATATGTAGCTACTTAGCTAGTGTCTGAAACTGATAAGTAAACTTGACTACCCCGCGTTATTTTCAATAAAGTGTTTGAAATTTGAGTTTATGTGACTCGTATGTACAGTTTTATGTAATAAATAACGACTTGTTATATATATAGCTAATTATAACGAAACCTGCTCACCCAATGTTTCTAAACTCTTTGCAGCAAGTTTTAACAACCGATCCAGCTGACATTTCAACAACTTAGCACTGTTTTTGGTCAGTTTCAGACCTCGTTACAGTAAAATGATTAATAATTCAATGTGAAAAAACCATAATAAACCAGTACGTTAAACACATTGTGGTAATTGATTCGATCATGCCAAGAAAACATATGGCCGTGATTTTACAAAAGTCATGACGATAAATAAACAAATATTGTTTCATGCTGGGAGCAATATGTTCATTCTGTTGTTTGAATTTGGTGACTACAATTTCTAATTTCTTACGGTAGTTTCTTAAGCCTGTGAAAAGCACTGTAAAAAGCATCAGTGTCATGTGTTTTAATAAAAGCTAAAATTATTTATTTAAATAAACTGCTTTAAATGAAAATAATACGTACAGCCGCTTCTGTCAGCTTCGAAACGTTAGGTGACCGAGTTTCCTTCAAAATTTGTCCTCTTTCGTCACTCACCTTTTATTTTACCTATCAGTCATAAACTGACAAGCCTTACCATATACCATTTTACGTACCAGTTTTTTCGCTAGAAAATGGCGACAAATAGCAAATTTAGACGCCATACGGTCTATTAGCATAACTGCAGTTTAGTAGCGTTCCTTTAGTAGACCATATGGGTAGGTGATTAACATAAAAGAGGCAATTTAAGTCGTGTTTAATAGGCATTTAATTTTTACAAATCTTTTGTCGTTTAGCGACACTTTTCTGACAGTCAATATATCATTTCGCTTATTACCACTTCAACTGGAGCGGCCCATAAAAGGAAGAGGAATAGATCTATTCTGCTCCTGAAGAATTTAATGTTCAAAATATGATGTATCACCTCTCCCGGTTCGTACGTAGTCTAATGTTAATCAGAATAAAGACGTTAGGATGAATATAATATACTTCAAGCGTAGTGCATGCATAGCGGTAATTAAAACGACAGACAGACATAATGTATATACAATATGCATAGCTAATATAAAATAAAATAATATATAAGCAGCATATATTTGGAGTGAATTAAGCTAAATTTTTTCAACATTTTGGGATTTAGACATTGAAATAACAAGCCCCACAAACCTATGGAACAGATACGAAAAGTTTAGTAACATTGCACAAGCAGTTAAACTGTAAAATTTTTTAATCCATCCTTACACAGCTTAGCCTAAAAATGAACTACTGATCCCTCGATGGAAACATTGTACATTAGGTATAACTGGCAAATGGGCAAAATTCAGACATTTAGCTACATTTGAATAAATTACCTTCACTTTCATCACGAAAATTTGTTTTTTAATTCAGACAAACGCAGTTACACATATAGATCCAAAGAACATTAATCTAAATTTGTTGCAATTTATATCGTCCGCCGTTTTATTTTGCGTGTATACACTGCAAGCAGAACAAAAACAAATAAAGAAACAGATCCGAATGCAAACAATTTTACAAACAATACAAAAACTGAGTCAAAACCAAAATATATTTTAATAATTAATAAGCATACTTGATATAGCTAGTGAGTATGGCCTAAAAACCACCAAACGCTAATGTCAGCGTCCCTTATGTTTGTGTCATACTCTAGGTTATGAGCCCTTTGCGTGTGTTAGTGATATTGGTTGTGGTTTAGACAGTGTTTCAGGGCACACGGGGGTAAACCAGCTCGGCGGGCAGTTCGTCAACGGCAGGCCCCTCCCGGACAATGTGCGACAGCAGATCATCGAACTGGCTCACAACGGAATACGACCCTGCGATATTTCAAGACTACTCAAGGTAAAGACTACTGTGGTTATTAAATGTTTTGTCTTTATTATATTCTTGTTTTAAGCAGGTTATTTGGTTCATTTACTAGTTTATTTTAAAAGTTTGACTGTAATCTTTTTTGTATTTCAAAGCATACAATGTTGCATCAGGTTACACTATGCTTTGCCATAAAACACCAAAGTGACGCATGTACATATGTACGTGTGCTTTTACCTGTAAGCACGACATCTGTAAACATTCACAAAGAGCTCATACTTACTGTGTGTTAAAGTTACGACATGAAACTCAGTTGAACACAATAATGGTAAAGTCTCGAAAGGCATACTTTCGCAGGGCAAAAAGGGCAAGCAATTGATTACCAAATGCAGTTTAATGAGCTTTGACACTTTGACACTGTAACTGAGATTTGTCAATAAGTGTTTTGTTTTTAAGTTTTCAAGTTCTAAGTTTAGTGTGCCAACATCGCCATCCTTGACCCCCAAAACCCAAATTATTCTGCTGAAATGGACAGCGAAATTATAGCTTATTTAGATGGCATCCAAAATTTGCTTGATTGAAACTTTTATTGTTGTTTTTTATTCACTTGTATATACATATTTGGTTGGTATGTTATGTTGTTCAAATAAAAATGTAAGTTTGTAATATTGGTTGCAATTAAATTAACTAAATCTAGCTAGAATCAATCTGCTTGCCCTTCGAAACCTAATCACAATAATAACAAAATTAAAAGTAGGGTATTAATAAGTACTTTTTGGCCGATCCGAACGAATGATTTAACAAAGCTTTCATTCTTTGCGGTGCAATCTGCCAGTCAAGACGGTCAAACACGCTGACATCGCATCATGAACGAAACAGTCACGATTCATATTTCAGGTTTCCAATGGCTGTGTATCGAAAATACTGTGTCGCTACTACGAGACTGGTTCGATTCGACCCCGCGCCATTGGCGGCAGCAAACCCCGAGTGGCGACCAATAAAGTGGTTGAACGCATCAGTCAGTACAAGAGGGAGTGTCCGTCCATTTTTGCGTGGGAAATCCGAGATAGATTACTACAGGATCAAGTGTGCAACAACGAAAACATTCCAAGTGTACGTTTATAACTTCGGTGGTCTGTGGTTTAATACAATAGAGCTATTTAAATTCAGTGTTTTTGGTTAAGTAGTTTTGCTGCATTATTTATTTAGTCATGTTTCGGTTCATTAATGTGCTATTATACGAATTATTAGTATATTAGCTTATTATTACATACCTATGAGGAATAAGTTGCTTTGTGCTGATGTGCGCATTAACATTATGCCACATACATACATCATGCATATAAGCTACATACATACAAGCATGGGAAAACGTATTTTGCTTCAAGCCCATTGAAAATTGAACTTAAGACTGTTGCAATTAACTAAATCCTACCTAGTTTTAAGCCTCAAATTATCATTTCACCAAGCTGCAAGGTGTCGCGGTTACGGTATGTGTCTTGATCCAAAAGCAGCATGAGGAAGTACGCTGAATTAGTCTGACCGAAAATAATTTTTTCACCTGACAAAACAGCCGGCAAAAGGTGCCTAGAAATTTTGATCGGCCCATGTCGGTTTGATAATTAAAGGGGTGGAGTCTGTTAATTACTGTCTCAGTATTCAGAACCTATTGTTAGACGCGACTTGCAGTCCCTAGCGCCGCCCCGTACAAAGCGAACTGCAATAATTTGGTGTCGGAAAAAAATCACCACTAAGCCAACGGTCACACGCAGAAGAGGAGAAATATACTTATTGTATCATGACGTGTGAATAGAAGATAAATAAATAATATACTATAATTTTGTTTGGAGATTAAAATTTGATGTGAAAATTTTCTTAAGTTATGCTGATTTATGTGGATTGAATAAACCGTTAAAGATCGTGACAATTGGTATCTGTAATCGTATTTTGGTAAACTAAATTAGAACTAGATTTTTGCAAAAACGCAGAAATAAGTCAAAAAATTATGTCACAATGCTTCACACAAGTTGACCAGAAAGTGTCCTTGTGTTCCTGTTTGAAGCTTATACGAACCGAGTTTACTGTTAAAATCAAAAACACCTACACCCGATTATGACACGTTACGTTTAATAATTTGTTACGTTACATTACGTTTGCAATATTTCTTGCGCTTATTCTTACCTTTCAAGCCTGTTTCATACTTGTCCTTAAGGACACGATATCAACAAAAACAAGGTCCAAATTTCTAGGTCAATTTATCAAAAATGGTCAGTACATAATACATAGTAGTTAGTCCATCTGCACCAAATCAAAAGCAACTCTGGTATACCGCAACTCTTTTTGCGGTCAAAGTCAAAATGTAAAAGAAACCAGTTGGAATCTTAGTTTGCATTTACTAAACTTATTTTCAGGTCTCCTCCATCAACCGCGTTCTGCGCAACCTTGCCGCCCAAAAGGAGCACGAGGCGCACGCGGAATATGGCAAGATCCGGATGTGTTCTAGTCAGTACGGGTGGTGGTACCCCGGGCCGCCCATGCCCGCCACCCACCCGGCCATGGCCGCCGTCACCCATCCCTTCGGATTCCACCCCATTCCCACTGCCTCAGAGCCAAAGAAAGGTGAACCACTGTTATTCAGTAAGGGACTGAAGTCTGACTAAAAATGACGAACCCTGAGCGAAAACAGGTGGCGTGATTTTAGCAGCTACATACATGGCTGAAATTTGTTCTTTTCGTAATGCAATCACATGACAAGTTTTGTGTCACTGTCCAACATTTTTTGGTCGAATGGATTCATTTTACCAAATTAGGTGGGATTTACAGAGCTTTTTGACTTGAACTCGCTCGAAGTCGAACATAATACCAATTGAAGTTTTCATTACGATGTTGTACATATTTCATTTGCAAAGTTTAGACCGAGACTAAAGCCAAACATCTTTTGTTAAACCCAGCCATTTAGTCCGTTAGAATTTTTTAAACTTCGGACTAAGATACTGTTTGTCGATAACGATTTTCCAAAAAAATTTATTGAAAAAATTAAGGCTTCTGTAAGGCTAGGACAATATTATGCACTCTTGCTGTTATCGTGGTTGTTGTTAACTAATAAGATAACGTTTTTGTTTCACTCAACTTTCTGTTTTGAAGCTATGTTTGATCCTTATTTTTATTTTTTCATTTTAATATCTTAATTTTTATTTCATAATCACAATATTTTTACGTGACGTTTTAGTAATTAGGCAACAGTTACATAAGATAACCATTCTTGGACACCTTGATATGGGTGTTTACATGATGAAATAGATATATTAGATATGTAGATGCCTAGTATACAGTGAAGGTTAATCACATGATCAAATCCTCAGCTTTCCGATTGTTTGAAATTTGATAATTGTTCCTTCTAGAAAAGGACTTCTAGAAAAAGAAAAAGAAAACTATTGTTTTAAAACTAGAGTTGGCAACGGGTCAAAGTTTTTCAACCCGACCTGACCCGAGTTATGTACATAGATTCCAACCCGACCCGACCCGACTTCTCGTCAAGCTGCTATACAAACTATACAGTAAAAAAAATTTGACACTTTTTTGCTATAAATTTTTCATGATATGTAGGTGAAAGGCCCTGCGAATCTCCAGTCTAGTAGTCCATTCTCTCAAGAGTTCATTAGCTTGGGAAAATCGTCAAAACAGCAAAATTTAACGTCAAAATCTAGGATTTATACCCAAAAGTGTTGACACGAACTGACCCGCTGAACCCGCGGGTCAATAAATCTCAACCCGACCTGACCCGAGCAGACCCAACCCGACCCGACCCGATTGCGAACTCTGTTTTAAACTAATTGCTCACATCGTTAAACGCTGCTGAGCAGGCTGCAAAGCCAGTATGTTTTGCGCGGATGTTCAGCTTGGAGCTGCCTGCTGATTTTTAGCTGCGTAGTGCGTATATGCATAAAAGTCAGTCTATGTAGTGTATGTACTCCTGCAGCCTTGACACCGTAATGTTTCACCAGCAGTACATATGTACTATGTAGGTGCACCTAATAAAAGCTGCTTATCACTTCTTCGAGTTGATGTGTTCAGCTCAGATAAAAGCGTAACTTTTGAGCCGATGGCTCGATGTAGCGGGATGCTTAACATAGCATTGTTTTTTGTACGTACATAGACAGAATAATTAATTAAGAATATGCTGAGTGGTGGATTAGGATACGTAGTACAGTTATAGGAAAGTCAGATACGCAGTGTAGCCTACAGTCCGTTTGAAATAGACCCAATACATTTATATATACCTGAAAAACAGAACCGGGGAAGAAACATTGTCCTTTAAGATCTACTTGTTTATATTTTGTTTGTTTTTATTCAGCACCAATAAAAAAATAATCTTGGTTGCATGAATATGGCTTCTTCAGCTTTGTACTAGTTGCCTACTAGGGACTGACCCAAAATTGGATTTAGGATATTTACAATTAATTTGTAGTACTTTCTTGCTAAATGCTGCAGACATTAGACAAGGTTAAACATTGTGCATTTCAGCATAATCCTAGTAACGGTAGTCGCAAAATTTTTATCTTTAGTCTTAAATGTAGTTTTAATTGCCCAACAAACGTTTTTTGATAAACGAAAGTTTTAAGATTTTTCCGACGTGTTTTTAGTATTGCTAAAAACTTCTTGGGAGGTAGTTAATGTATGTAGTATGGATGGAGACATAAAAAATAAAGTGAATTTTCTCACGACTTATTTTTACGACAGCGCTTTAGTAGTAAATTTTCATGACAGGTTGCTTGCGTAGAACATAAAGTCGATTTCTAATTTTCAAATTAAATTAAAAATTATGGAATTTTTGACAAATTTGATTTGCTGTAATCCAATTTTAGTGTGAAAACAGTGACTGAAACTGAGCAATGAGTCATTCAGAAAGAATTTTAGTTACTGTAGGGAGTGGCAACAAATAAATCCCTGTGGCGTCTTTACTAAAAAAATTGCCAAAAAACGAAAAATGTGATTTTATTCTATGGTGATAATTACATACATATATGATGAACTTAATAATCTATTAGTAAAATAATAATAAATGAATGATCTTATTGATCGTGATGAAATTAAAAGTCAGGATTCAAAGCTTTAATTAAAAAAAAGTGCATGAATAAAAACAAATTGAATTGTAAAGTTGAAAAAACCCTTTGCGTCATCATTCATTAAAATATTTTTTTAAATAAATTTGCTTTTGACTTAAGAAACTGCATTTTTTAAAGCCAATATATACTTGTAAAATTTGGAAAATTATTGGCAAACAGTTTTTCCTGTTGGGCCACAGCCCAACAGGTCTTTAATTTTGATTCTGGTATTTTAACGTTGTGTTAGCGTTAAAGTGTTTATATGCGGAGTGTGTTTTACACGTCTTCTATCGTAGCTGTGCATCTATCACACTAAAATGCCTTGTATTTTCACTGAGGTGTTAAGATCGGGGCCGCTGATGTTGCTGTGTTGAGAACGTAATTCGAAATACAAAAGACTACCAACAAAAAGTTATCAACTGAAAACCGAACCTATGACCTCATGGTCAAGAACCTATCTAACTAACCACTCGACCACACAGACCAGTACAGTCCCGAGACTTCACCAAGAGTACATACCTACATGTATAATCAGTAGGTTATTATTGATAGGATGTAAATTATCTTAAGCAAATTATCCTAAGAATTACCTTACTATTAATAGGATATAAACTAATGTATCCTAAGCAAAAATGATGAAAATAAAATTAAGATCCAAGTACACCGTTAAACCCTTCTTTGCCAAATCCTAAAATTTAAGACAAACTCGGTCGTGGAAATTTTTTTGGGAAAAAAAAGTTGGCCAATGTCCGCAGCGTCAAAATACTGTTACCTAAATTATTTAATATAAATTTATATAAATAAATTATAAATTAAATAAATTCGTGGTAAACCATATAAATTCGTGGTCTCCGTGGTATATAAACCATATAAATTCGTGGTCTCCGTGGTATATAAACCATATAAATTCGTGGTCTCCGTGGCACAGAGGACTAGCGCATTGGTTTCATAACCAAAAGTTTGCTGGATCGAGCCCAGCCGGAGACAATCTTTATTTTCAATTTTCCACAATATTTGTTTAAGTAGCTGCTAATTGTTGTTGTTTATTAGCAATAACTTATTTTGCGTCTTGACCCTGTATCCATTGTGCACTTTGTACAAACTTGGTTGCAAAAGAAGACGTTTTGTATGGAAGAGAAATCAAGCAAGTAAGTTAATGCTGTAGCTGGCCCAACAGGTTTACTATGGCCTCTGGCCAATGTACTTAAAAATAATACTTGATGCTTACTGAATGCTTTTGCCGCAGATTAGGCTTGTTAGTTAAGTCTTTGCTAAAGAGTGTGAGTGGCACGACTGCACGAACTCAGCTTCCCCCACGTATATTCAACATACTATCATTTATGATCATTCGATACTGTAGTTTACCATCACGTTAGTACACAATCGAGCAACAAATCGTGCAACTCGCTACGTTCAGTTGTTAGACTATGTAGATTCATACTTACAACCGTGTCTTTTCAGCTGGCAAAGTTACGAAATAATCACGCCACTACTAATGAATATGCTCAGCTTGTGGCGTGATTATTGTGGAATTTTACCGGCTGAACGGATAAATGGTTGTTGCTAAGAATCGACTATTAGTCATTAGTTTGTTTGTGAATATGTGCTAAAATCTTACGGTAGCTTTAAGTGTTCAGGCAATCCTGTCGCACGTAAATGGTCTACGTACACTTGAATTGCGTGTAAAAAAGTGCAATAAATTGTGCAAACTGCAGTTATCAGGTCCTGTTAAGTGTTTAGTGCAGTAAAATTTATGGAAAATGCCTGCAGGGGCAGAACTGTATTTACTGCTAAAGCTAAGAGTCAGTCAAACGTCAACTAATTCACAATTTGCCATTTACGACATTAATTTAAAATGACAGTTTTTCAACTTGGAGCACTTTGTCTTAGACTACCATCTACGTATGTGCAAACTTTTAACACACACTTTTGTGTGTGTTGTAGACAGTTTATGAGCACATTTTGGGGGCGCCTAGGTGCTCCTAGTTGAACGTTCACCCAAAATTTGCCCACAGCATTAGCCGGAAGTCAGCGTCTTAGTGAAGCAACTAGATTTAAGTTTAACCAAATGAATCTGAAATATCATCAGTTAGAACAATTCTTCGGCAAAACTTTGGTTCCCCCTTGGTATTTTTGGTTTGACTTCGCAGACAGTACATTTAGTTCTCGAAAAATGATGAATCGTAGCGATAAGAAGATGCTGCATTTTGGTGTCGAAGCAATTTATATAAAAATTTTTGCATATACGGTATATACTGTATTTGTATATACAGTACAGTTATATGCAGTGTCGGTATTACTGCATATATACATGTTTACCATAGATTTTGTAACTTTTCAAGTCTAAAATCTTACTTTTTCACATATTTTAAGATAAAAGATGCACTTATATTTAATTGTCAAACTTTGGTACAACCTATATATGTAGTACTACAGGTATATACAGTGAGTATGAATATGTAAAGAAGATACAGACGGCAGCAGCCACAAACTGTAAGATCGATCCAAACACAGTCTTACTGTAGTTTGTAACCGGCTTTCTGGTGTATGGAAAAACTCTTTACACCATCACCAACACATCACAACTTTAATATTAAAAGTTTAGTAGTTGTGGCAAAACAGTTTGTGCGCATACACTAAGACGAAATGATAAATAGGCTCTTGTCTTAGTATTGTCACCATGATGCAGAGTAAGTTAGTACTATATATTCTCTCAGTCATTTATCAATTTATTCGGCTTGTAATGTTAGGTTGATATATATTACTAAGAATACTGACTACAGTACTGATCAGAATCCCTTATGACCGACTCCTGGTTCGGGATTGTGATTTTGTTGTCGGACTTTTTCTTAATTTTGTCGCACCAGACTTTAGTAGTGACTTCAACCGTTCATAAATTGATATTGATTGATTTTTTTGCATAAGAGTATTCTGGGAAATTATGGACTAAATCATCTAAATACCATATTTTAATTTGGCTGGTTTATTGATTCTGGTTTAACGATTTTGCCGATGGTTGTTCTTTCTAATGGTATTAATTATTTATATATAATTTTTTATATTTTCCATTTGCATTCGGATTTCACTCTTTTTATGATTTAATTAATCAGTAGCGTTTTTAGCTTTTTTAATTTTCGAGCTTCGGACAGCATTAATGGAAAAATACATAGTATTTTTCATATTCCTTTTACTTACAATTTAAAATATTAATGGTAAATAAATTTCTGCTGTTTGTCAGAACCAAGTTTCGGTTCCACTGTTGTTTCAAACACTAAATAAAGAAACTTTACCATTGATTTTACAGTTATTTTAAATTTTTTCATTGAAAAGGAAATTTCGTGTGTTTCTCAGTGCATTTAATATAATTTGATTTAAACCGTAACTGATAATTTACTGTTTAATTTTACTTTAAACCCGAAACTAATTTGGTCCGCTCCTATAATTATTGTTATACGTAGCGGACTTAATTGAATTTTTTATTATGAACTAATTTCAGTAAAAAATAAAACATAACAAAAAACAGCTCTAATCGCATTTTCTGAATGGTCTCAACGAGACAATTGGGCAAAATGCATGTTAACTAAAGTGTTTGGACTTTTATTAGTCATAAACATTGTCAACATAATCAATGAGTGATTTGATTAGCTACTAATTTAATTCGAATTACCCAATGGCCTTTTGTTCTAAATTGGGAAAAGTAATACGGTTAACAATTTGTCTATTGTAACGTACCTTACATAAATGACTGACCTAACAGAGGTGTGAGATAGTAAGGATGGTTTTTTTGAACGTTTTGACTCGGTGGTTTAGAGGTAGAAGGTTGATACCCCCTTTTTAGCCCCTCATGCCTTAAACTGAAATTGGATTATTATGTACGATTTGTGTATATGATTGGTTACTTTTATGCTGTGCAACACAATATAAAAGTAACTAATACAAATTTTTATTGGTTCTGGAAGGCGCAGTTGACAATATGCTTTATCCCACCATGCGCGGCTAAACAGAAGTCTGTTGCAAAAAACAGTTTACTTTGCATTTTTTTTCACCTCAACTGTCCCACCCAAATTCATATTCATTTTCGCTTAAATTAATTCCATCTACTTACTTTTGGACACCGATCTTTACTTTATGAAAGCCACAACTTATTGCTTATGTTATGTTATATTTAATTCAGTTCGGTTTTATTATTATTATTTTGTTCTGCTTTTTTACGTTACATTATATCATGTCACAGCAGCGTGATCAATTCTTTAACTTCTGTTTCCTTAGTTTTGTAGATCGTGCTTTTTATAAATATATGATGAGATAATTTGTGACTAAATGATAGCTATTATCCTAGACTTTTTAGGGGTTTAAAAAGAGTTTCGTAAACCTCTGTAAACCTAAATTCTTGTTGTTATAGAAGATGACTCCAAATCCAGCGAGCCGACCTCAATCCCCAGCGACGAGCACTCCAGACTCTCTCTCAAGCGCAAACTACAACGAAATCGTACCTCCTTCACACAGGAACAGCTAGAAGCTTTAGAACGAGGTATGAGAAAACTTGAGAATTAACCATATAATGCCCAGAGTAACTTTCTGTAAGCAGCATAATTCTGACACCTCTTAGTTTTATTTGTGGTCGATACAGAGTTTAAGGGTGATCGAAACGTAATGAGTCGATTAAGGGTCTAGGATTCACCGTTTCTGCTTTATAAGCGAGTTTGCGCAAATTTTGTTCTATTGCTCAGACGTTATGAACATACGTACCTCACTCTATGAATCTAGGGTACTAATATAGAAACCGTGCGCTTACCATGATTGAAAACTAGCAATAGACTACATACATCATTCTTTTGATGCTATTGTTTTGCTTTTAAACTTTAAAGACACCAAAAGTATTTCTGGAATTGTTTTTATTGTGTAAACCAAGAATCTATGCTTAACTTTATTTGCAGAGTTTGAGCGAACACACTACCCTGATGTGTTCAATCGCGAAAAATTGGCATCAAAAATTGGGCTCCAAGAAGCTAGGATTCAGGTATGTATAGTTTTTGTTTTCGAAATCTTTTGAATCCTTTTGCTTTTCCACGTTTCCAATATTTTCCCAAATTAATAGGGATATTTTACTTGTACTTCACAACTGTAAATTAGTTAACATGATGTTTAATACTATTATTCTATAATAGTATTTAACAGACTTCTGGTAATGTTCATCTCAATTATTGGTTGCAGGATATACCATAACAAATGATTATTTTTATTATTTTTACACCATATTATTACATATCAGTTTGTCCCAGTTTTTTCTAAAATGTCACTTTGACTCAATTCATTATTTTAGTTAAATTCATTATTTTAGTTAGTTTGATTCGTTACGTGAAAGTGTTCAGTGTCATGTTTTGTCATTTAATGCTATAATTCTTGATATTTAATTTGTTATAATGATTTAATAGTATTCAATGTCATTTACTTTTTTACCAAATATGTAAATGTCCATTTACATAAAATTTTATTGCGAGTCATTGACAATTTTTAATCTATTAAGCATAATTCCAATTCCTATGTTTACTCCTAATTTAGGTTTGGTTCTCAAACCGACGAGCCAAATGGCGTCGAGAGGAGAAGCTGAGAAATTCTAAAAAGACCATGGATTACCACCACCCGGCCCAGAATCCCACGCCCGGAGCCAGTGGGGGCAATTCTGCCTTTTGTGGAGCCCAGCCCAGCGGTCTGGCCTCGGCGCCGCCGGGTCTAGCCGCCCCACAGCCCTCCAGATTCCCACCTTCCTTCTCCGGGAATAGTATGGGATACCTGCAACACCAAATGGCCGATTATACTAATAGGTAATTGATTTATATACTAATAGGTTAGTGACAAAAGTGACATACATTTTGGATGGGTCTTTACTGTTTTGATAGTTATGTACTATGATTGTGTACCGTTAAGGCAGCAGTTTCGTTAGGTCCACAGTTTTCATTAAAACTCTGACAATACCTGCGTCCCATTAAGGGTGGCTACCTGAAAAGGTGAAAATTTTAGGTTCTCCGATTCGCTTCAAATTTGCACACAATGTAGCCCCAGTGAAGGCGCATCTCAGATGTAACAAACTGGAACCAATGCTTTTGCCAATTTTTTACTAGGGGCTCCCAAAATTTCAATTTTACGTGTAACTCATAGGCGCAAAAAATAGTTTTTTGTGGTTGCAAAGCGTTCCTTTGCTCGAAATTTTTGTTAGCACTGACGAAGCTGATTTTTACATGATTCGATAGCCTAACGTCATATCTCAACCTCCATGATCCATTTTTTAAAATTTTTGCTCATGGCCTGAGCTGTGACGCCAAATGTAAAATCACTCAAATTTGGCGGGCCCAAAAAACGGCCAATTTTTCACCTTTCGCCCTCGATTTTAAAATTGAAAATACATATCCAAAATCCGGATCACACGATTTTGCACTTACATGTGGGCTACTACTATGCCAAGTTTCAGCCTGATTGGATTGGCTTGATGTGGTTTGGGTTATAACTGTCCAAATAAGGGCTACTTTTAGGCTTTTGTGCGCACTTTTGCCTATGTAAATACACTGACAAACGCACTGAACCAGAAGTGCACCTTCAAGCTTAATTGTTTTTGTTTGAGGTTGGGGTGCCTTGGTGGAGTAACATATGTGAAAATAAGCAAAATTAGAGAACTTTGATTTTTGACCTGGGTAGCCCTCCCCCCCTTAAGGCAGCAACTGGTTCGTTAGAGCCACAGGGAGTCCCATTAGGTCCACAGTTTGTGCATCCCACAATATATTTACAATTATTACGACCCATATGTGTATTTAGGAGGTGGGGGGAAAGGTAAAATGCGCTGCGCGCACCCATACAGAAATGTGTCAACTTTTCCTATTCAAACTTTTAAATTTTCAGAAATGAATTTTGAACTTTTTTTCCGTTCCGTTTTCGTAATGGCAGCTTACCTTACCGTTTATTTATAACATTTCATATCAAAGGTCAGAGGTCAAATTTAGTTTCCTTGAGTCAAAACAAGTAGGCTACATATGTATTATATAATTAAACATAATTTTGCTGCCTTAACGCTACAAATGTGGCCTTAACGAACACACAAAAGAGTGTATAGTGTGGACCTAATCGGACGATTTTAATGCTGACTTAATTTTGTGTGGCCTTAACAGGACACGGCCGTTACTAAGCCCCATTTTTGTAAATTTTTAGTTTTCTTTATATGGCATTTATGGTAACATTATTTATTGATTCACAGTCACATACCATCCAATAAAGTATAATGCAGAAAACAGAATTTTCCAAACCAGTAAAAACTAGTGCAACAGCTGTATCAAGAGTACAGAAGAGTGGTTTACTCTTCTTTTATTAGAGTGAAAATGTACTCTTGATTATATCAATCACGTTCTAATGATTATTACTTAATGTGTTGATCAAAAGTACAGTACGACAACATTGCTTGTAGTTGAACTGAAATGTTACAATTTATCCGATAACTGTTTGTTACCGTTCGGGTTACTGTATGAATCAAGATTTTGATTGACCTCTGTTATCAACTTGAACATACGTGACTTCTACTTGACTACAAATCAAGCTTCCTATTCCGTAGGTACTCAGAAATTTCATGTCAACATTTTTTTTGCTTGCGAGCGCGAGTGATTTAATTTATCGTGAATTAAATGACATTATGCACCCTTAAATAGAATACAACATGTTCAGTTTGGCAAAATATAAGTATATACATTACGTACATAAATATACGTTTATTTATTTATTTAATGAATCAGATCATTTTGAATCTATCCAATGAAACATTTTGCTATAATTTTCATTATTGGTTCGTAAAAATTACCAGGTCAACCGCTTTAATAACATTCTACATAAAATCATCAAAAGTTCAATGTTGTGTTGTTCATCATTATTCAATTGTTTGAAAACGTTTAACAGCAAACAGTAGCTAATATGATCGAATACATTACAAGTTTATTAATAATTGAAGCCTCATTTATGAATTTTAAGTATGTACTTAAAACCAAGGCCAATTTTGTCCAGCAGTTGGAGCCGATTCATATTTACAGCCTTTTATGTAAAAAATACTCAGCCGGTAAAAATACTAAATGCATAATCACCAGTTTTTATCAATTTTCTCTCCAGATCGAATCCTACTTAACCATTTCTGTTTTTTAGCCTTTCCGGCTTTGCCATGCACGCTGGCTCCCCCGCTTCCGCCATGCACGGGGGTCATAGTTCAGGCGCCCCAGACCACGGGGGGTACTTTGGCATGACCCGGGGTGGCCCTTACGACCCCCTGGGGGCGGCCGCCGCAGCCTCCTACCGTCCACTGACCAACAGTCAGAGTCCAGTACAGGCCGCCTCGGCAAACTCCGTGGGAGCCAGTGTAGCCAATCCGGGCAATGGCGTGGCTGCGTCTACAGCCAACACAGGTGCGTAGAGTCTAAGAATGGGTCCAATGGTTGGCGTGCGTAAGGAATGTTATGGGAAACAAAATCGAAGATCAACGTGTGATCCTATGCGTTTTAAGAACATTTTACTCCGCAATATATACTCATTTTTTCTGTTGTGCCACAGCACAACAGGCCTTTAATTTTGATTTTCCAGATTAACGCTTGGTTTGTGTGGCATTTCTTCTCAGTGTGTTTGTGTAACTGCAGTTCTACTGTGGTCTGTGACAGTGCGTGTGTCACATATTTCTCAAGCTTGAAAAGTTGCAGTGAACAGTCACAAGTGGTGTCTGTTCATTTGTTTAGCTCGTTCTCTAGACAGAATTTGTGTGTGTCACAAAAACGCTGCAGCAAGAACGACAACTATGTACTTTGCGAAACCGCAAAGGCTACTCGATTTTGTAGATACAAAGATGATTGACTTTACAGAACGGAATGTGTGTTTGCAACTGGTATATGAAAATTCACAATTATGTTTTGACCCAGTGTTATCAACAAGCTTTTCTGCTGAGTGAGCAATGGTTGCATTATGAGGCATGAGTGTCAGTATTCCACGGAAAATATTAAATGCGGCCATTTCTTGAAAAAAAGATTTAAGCATAAACATGTTTTTGTAATAGAATAGATAAACTTAACAAGGACTTTTCAGATACCACTTCAAGCTCTTGTAGAAAATAGGAGTACACTAATGGATTAAAAGCATAAAAACTAAAACATAATTGAGTTTCGAAAAAATTGCGTTTTAGAAAAAAAATTGGGCTTCAGAAAAAAATTAGGCTTGTCCTGGATTTGAACCAGAGACATCTCGCACCCAAAGCAAGAATCATTGCAGTCGACCAATGAGCCTTGACAGACATCAGTACTAAAAGTTAAAATGATAACAGCCAATAATAGTTTTGATGTTTATTGCGTAATAATTGTTTATTAAATTGTAAAACAACCAAACAAAATTTAACTTGAACTGTTTTCTAATTAAAAAAAATAATTTTAATTTTTTGACTGTGCTAAATCCACAACATTTGCTGATTAGCTCCGTTGTTTCTTTGACTCTGACAGGTGCCGGTTCGCTCAGCAGATAAAGCGAACGCTTTATGAGCGTAAAGTATGGTCGTTCGAGTCCACCACGGCACGTTTGTTTTTGCATAATTTTAGCGCTGCACAACAGGTTTTAGCTGACCTCGGGTCAGTTTACTTTAAGACTTAGGCTTGAAGCTTACTGAAAGTTTTGCCGCAGACTGGGCTTGTTAGTTAAATATGTGGGACAATTAGAACGTAGGTACCTATGTACATATGTATCTTACTGGTTGTATGTAGCTGACTTTATGGATTCCACTCCATTTAGTCGTTTTTCTAAAATGCTATGTTTACTTATTCTATTACTTATAAAGTTATGCGTTCATCATTTTTTTATAGATACTTACTATATATTTTGTTAGAAAACAAAAGTACAACAGCAATATATATTTTCTCTTAAGTAATATGATGTATTCCAAAATTAAGCTGCTGTAGATCAGTCATTGACTTTTAGTCTAAATTTTTGAAAATCAATCCGTCATTTTTGTCCTTTTTGGCATATTTGTTTATGCAGCACCAAAATCTACCGTAAGACTTCGAAAAGTTGAAAACTGTCAGCTGACATCTGTTTGAAGTAGAAGTTTTAGAATTTTAAAATTTTTTCATCTGTATTTGTAATAGCAGCAATCTTTTGCACAAGAATTATTGTGCAAAATTTAACTTTGATTGACAATTTTTATTAAATTAGACCATACTGTTACAATGAATGTCTATTTCCCTGAAGACATGCAAAAAAGAACTGTCCGAATTTCAAGAAATTTCCTACTTTTTTCTTTCTGTTTTTTGACAGTTGGTAATTTACTTGTTATGTTCAATAGTTTTTTGGCTACACTAACAATTAAAAATTATAGTGGTTTTAAAATTTATTATTTGTGTCAGAGTTCATAGCAATAAAATATGAAGTTTATCGGAGATGACGTCAAAGTAGCACCAATAGTTTTTATCGCTACTACTGTTGTAGTTTCTAACAGTTACTGTTTTTTGGTTGTCTAATAGTTTAGCAGTAATTGGCACAACGTGGTAAAAATGTGAGGATATTTCTAATGCCTGGTTTGCTTTGAGAAAGGACAAAAAAGATCAACAAAACCATTTTAAATCAATGGTGTTCTCCATATACCTACGGTACTGATCAAAATTACTTGCTGCAGACCGGAGGTGATTCCGGAGTACCGAATCAGTGTCACTTGGTTGAGTCAAACGGTGGATTGCACCAAATCAGATTAACGAGCTGGAGCTGGAGCTAATCTCCAGTTAAATTAATTTAGTTAGATCTCAGCTAAATCGCAGTTAAACTCCAGTTTTCAATTAAAACTTAAGCGCTAACTGCGCTAATCTTCACTGAGGCAGAAGACTTAGGCTGGAATTCACAACCTAACACTAACACTAACTTTTCCCTTAAAAGTTAGTGAAACACTTGAATTTGGGCTTGATACACTAACATTTTAAGTGTTTTGAGCCCAAATTTAAGTATTTCACTAGCTTTTAAGGAAAAAGTTAGTGTTAGTGTTAGGTTGTGAATTCCAGCCTTAAACCAATTTAAGGAATTTAAGCCTGAGCTAAATCGGTCTAAGCTAATCGTCAGTTAGTCCGATTTGGTGCAGTCCACCGAAAGTATGTATACTATATGCTAGTAAAAGCTTGATTGCGGAATCAAGTTACTCCTACTTCGTGTGACTCCGAAGTCTGTGAAAAGTTTTTCGGGACTAAATATATGTACATACATATCAGCCGAATATAACTAAAGAATAAAAGTTTTGAGTAATTGAAAAGTACAATATGAGTATATATGGAAAATATTTTTTATTAATGATGTGTTAAGCTAACGTAGTCAATTTCGTTAATCGAAACCACTTAATTTTTTGATTCTGAGATCATATCCTATGGACAAAATTTTGTTGCTGTGCTGTGCAGTATATGGCATGACTTTAGTCGTACATACGAGGCGGCAGTTTTTTGTAAATAAAAATGTGATTTTATGAGCCTAGTAGTTTAGAGCAAATTTTTATTGACCAATTTACACTGTCTACTGCTTTTGTAAAATTTAAAATAGTCTATAGTTAACGTGGAAAAGTTTAAAATGGGCTTAAGCGATCGTTAAAAGAAGCACCCCGAAGTTTACAGTCATTAAGATAAGAAAGAATGCACTTTAATGGCATGACTTTAACTTTGTACATAAAATAATTACAGTAATGTAGAATACTGTTAGAAAGATGTGTCAGTAAAGCCTTAACGACCGTTAACGAACGGAAGTCTATAAAAACTTAAAAAACTTATTAAGGTTCAGAATAAAAAATTCTGATTACAAAAACACATTTTGCTCACAATTGCATTCATCTCACTCATCAATTCAGCTAAATTGAGATGTAATCCTGTTTGGCTGAAAGTAAACTATTGCGTTCAGCTACTTCAAGTGTCATGCGTATCAAAGTTGAACGCTTAGATGTTCTCCACAAATGAAAGAGTACGTAATTTGCAGTTTGCACCTCATTTAAGAATACGTATTTTATAAGGTTTATCGTTTTATTATATACGTAAGTTTATAAGTTACTATTTTTTACGGTTCCAGTCAATAAGTTTACATGCTAAGTTGCAGATTACCGCAAGATTAGACTACAAGTTTGGTTACAAGCCACCGTAATATATATATGTAACCTTGAAAATCAATCTAATTTCATTTATTTTTGTTTCAGGCTTGCTGTCGGCCGGTATGTCCGTTCCCGTGCACGTGCCAGGCCAGCCCTTCACGGACCCCCTGCAGACGCAGTACTGGGGCCATCTGAGGTTGCAACAGTGATTCCATACCACTACTTCCCAAACAAATCTTGCCGACTTTTTTTACTCGCCTTATTTCTGTTCAGAGAGATTTTAGGAATCTTGTCTTCGAAAAATTTTGTTATTTGCTTGTGATTGTTTCAATGGAATTCACAAACAACATGAATACGGCCAGTACTGGAAAATGTGTTGCTAATGAATGTGCTAATTTCTAAGAGCTTTTTCATAAATTATATTAACTGGATTAAGTTAAGTAGATTAACTGTAGTAACTCAGCATAAGATTGATGAACGTTTATGAAACTTTGTGGTACAACTAAATATCATGTGCATTTACTTGTCAAAATTATCAATTAAAGTTATTTCTACGTTGAGTTATGCCGTTAATCTAGTTAATCCAATAAATTAGTTCTAATTAGTTAATTAATTAGTACAAATTTAAGAAATGGGCCTAAGCAGAATTGTGTCTGCGACTGCATCAAGTCCGCCGTATTTAGTTGGTTTGTGAATGTCTGCTTTGTCTTATACTCATGTACCTGTACTTTTGTGTTTCCGAAAATGCATTGTTGTGTCTGTTGTTATCATAACTATACTTTGTGGTTTTTGTTGTTTTTGTTCATTTCTCAAGTATTTTATAAGACAAAATTCTAAATTATATCAGAAGCTAGTTTCAGTTTAGAACTCTTATAAAAGTGAATTTGTAAAGTTCTACAACTTTTTAGTTTCTACATTTTGTGATTCTGCTTCGTTTCTGTTTGCACAATTATTCGTATTTCTTATTTTTGCTTTAAAATTTAAAGTTTTGTTTTATAAAATATTGCCGTGTTTGATCTCGTCTTGGTGGAGAGCTCATGCGTTTGTTGTGATTCGAAATATCGAGCTTACCATATCAAATTGATTTGTTCCTTTGTCGTTTGATCAATGTTATGCTTATTGCTGATTAGTCAAAATGGTATATAATACCAAGAGCACAAAACAGGGATTAATAGGGATTCCTATTATGTACTCTTGATGAAATGTATACAGTGTATGTGTATACATGGGTACGTACATACGTACATGTATACAGTATGGCTGCGTTTAATTTACTTCCAATACTAGAAACACTCTTGTCTTAATATTTTTTAAAATCTCGAAAGTTTATGACTGCTCTCATTAAGCTAAACTTGCAATATACTGAAGGTAATATACTTGTATGGATGTGGTTTTAATATTCGATGACTTCAAAATTCAGTATGTTTAAAATGTTTATAGGATACGAGGCTTAAGGTGGTAGTTGCGTTTTCATTTTTTTTTTTTTTCTTTTATAACTCTTCCCCCCCCATACACAAATTATATAATACACTCAACACTCATCTATTACAAATTTTAAAAACAAAATCCCCCCCCATTCTCTCACTTTCTTTAAATTTACTTTTTATTTTTAAAGTTTATTATAACAAATATCTTTTCTATTTTCTTTTTTTCTTCTTTTTTAAAATATTATTTTTAAAAAAAGGCCCCATAAAAAAACAAAAACCCACCAAACCCCCCCCACAAACAAAATAACAACTGAATGCTTTAATTCTTAGCATGAAGTTTTCTGGTTCGATTTATTCCGATTATATACATGAAAAACAATTGATTTGTATTTTCCGTCTGGCACGTTGTTGTTTAATTTACGATCAGGTTTGCATTTGTTTATTGATCAGTCCCACTTTCTAGGCTATGTTTAGATTAACGTAAATTTGTTAAATTTAATCTGTTATTTTAATTATTTATTTATTACAACTAGTGTTTTTGCTGTGAAATAACAATCTGCAATATTAACTGACTCCAACGCTGTTTCTGTAAATACTTGCCGAACCTTGTGATACCGCCGTTTATAGCTTCCCTTCGTGACCTCTATTGGGACCGATTTATACTGGAGAAATGCCGTACTTGATAATATAAAATTCTTAAGTCTATTACTCAATTAAATCATCAATTAATTAATTAGTTACTCAATTAATTATTAGATACTTGAGCTATGCTTGGGTCTCTTTGAAAAATACTCTATATTATACTTGTCCTTATTTGATATTTAAAAATATTTCAAAATACTTGAGTGTATACTTGAACTATACTTAAGTTTCTTCTTAAATACTTGAGATTATACTTGAAATACCATTGGACAAGGAAATAAGTGAAATTTTTTTGACGCGACGTACCTTAACATTGTTACGCACAAGTATATATGAATCGGCCCCAACTGTGACGTTTTTGTAATTATTGTTCTTGTACGGTTTGCAACAAAGTGCTTATTTCATGATATCGATTTTATTATGGTGGCATACTGTTAATTAAGGTCCGTCTCATTTTTGCAGTATTTTTGACTGTATTATCCGATTAATACTTGCTAATACCTAGGCGTCATTTTAACCATCTTTATAAATTTAAAATTTTAACAGTAAACATGCTACGCAATAACTCCCACTTGGAATGACATTTTTTATAAATGTCCAATCGGCTAGTTCATTTCAGTAGAAATTAAAACTTTGCTTGGGTTTTTTCAATATCGATGAGCAGTTTTTTTTCGAGAAAGTATTAATCGGGCTTACGTTTTGTGGTAGTCTGCATTTGTAGTTGTATCGTGCGGTGTTGTGTCGCTATCGTTGGCTACGATTAGCGATCACTATTAAAGAGCTTGGACATCTTTAAAACTTTTGTTAGTTACTGTATAAATCTGTGTTTCGCATGGCATTGTACAATACTCCAACCGATAACTCGTGTAGTCGTGGAAAAATTTCTTGCTGATAATTAACCGTATATTGATATTTTTTAAGATTTGACGAATTCACGAAAATTATTGAAAAGTATGAATCGCAGTTTCACACTGGTTGAATAATTTGGTATCAGATTCAAAGTAAGTACATATGACTAACTATTTTAACTCGATATAAATAAATAATTCTTATTAATTTCAGTACACCGGCCACAGAACATTGACATTTTGACCATGTTTGAGGCTTTTTTGTCTCTGTATATTTAGTGCGACATAGTCGTCCCGTGTTGTAGTTTTTGTATGCTGAATTGAATATAAATAAAGTAATAATTATCAATTCGCCTTCATGTGCTTCTTTTTATGATAATAAGGTACAGTTATTAGTACTGTGTTTCTTTTTGTTCAACTATACGACAATATGACACATCAATGACTAATTTTATACAAGTTGACAAAAATTAGGCGGACAAACTATATAAGGTACATCATATCAGCAAAACAACTTTCATTAGAAATCGACATAAGAGTTCTTCTGTACGTAGAACATAATTACTTTTTTTATGGAAGCCATAGCTGTTTGTTCTATTTTTAACCTTAATTGTGCAAGAAACAGGAGGTGCTTATAATGTTAGCTTTTATAAGCCTATGTTCTAGGTCAGAACGAAAACTACTACATCGAATCAAGTTCAGTAATACATCGACATTTTGCAGTAATATCCGAGTGTTGAGAAACAAATTGATACAAGCAAGAGTACATAATGAGTTCTGTTAAACAGACTAAATTAATATTTCCAAACTGGAATCTTTTCACTCGTAGAAATAGAATGATCACCTAAACGTTTTTAAATTTTAACAAAAAACTTAGTCCTGATGCTGTTTTCAAAACTCTAAAAATAGTATGAAAAACGTTAATTTTTTAAATTAGAATTGTAGAAACACAGTCAAATGTCTTGAAGGCGGTGCGGCACCCGGGGGAACCTTCGTGCTCATTTTCAAGTTTGGAAATAAAAGAACCCCAACCCTTTCTTATTTACTAGCCCTCACCGACCCTACAATCTGATAGACTAGGGTTAGAGTCATGACGATCGTGATCACCACTGCCACTATGAATACTGGATCCTGCATTCGAGTCGCCAGAGCGATTGCTCCTTGAGAACGACCAGCTCTGTCAATTTTGTCCTAAAATAATATAAAAATATCCTTAATTTTAACTACAAATTAACTGAAAGCGCGTTTTCTGTGAATTTCGTGTGTAAAATAAAAACGGGTACTATGAAGTAGGGTTTACTGTTAAGGTTAGGCTGTCCCGGATAAAAGTGTTACCCTAAAATTTTTACCCGCGGCAGGGACTGTTTCACTTCAATCTGAGTGGCCCTACGGGACACTATTATCCGGTCACTGTCCCTTTGAATAAAATTGTCCCCACACCAAGTAGGATATGCGGATAATAAAAGTGTCCCCCACACAAAAATATCTTCAACTTGCCCCCTAAAGCCCTTATAATTGCCCAAACGTTTGGCATTTTTTACGCTCCAGTATTGACTTTAGCATTGTTTAATGCAAAAATTAAAAGCATTTTACATCGTACTTTTTTGGAACTGCTCAAAAAAATAAAGACAGGGACAAGAACAAGAACGATATGAACCGGGCTTCAAAAAGTCAAGGAGAAAGATACAGAAATATGAAGTTGAAGGTAAAAATTAAAGGTTAAAGGCACAAGAATAAAACCTCCTTATATTATTCAAAAAATCAAGGAGAAAGATACAGAAATATGAAGTTGAAGGTAAAAATTAAAGGTTAAAGGCACAAGAATAAAACCTCCTTATATTACTCAAAAGATACAAGGGGGAGTTTTCCTTATTTACTTACTTTTTACTTATCTTACTTTTTCACTTTAACCGTTATCATTTAAAACCCAGTTCATGTCTTGTCTTAACCTTGTCCCCATCGATTTGCACGTGAGCAGTTTCAAGAAAACTATGTTGACGGCCAAATAGGCCAACTTTTTGCACGAAAGAAGTTGGTGTCAAATCTGGTTCGTATACGAAACAGTAGATGAAGCTATTATGCCAAAGTTGTGCAATAGCCAACGGGTACAACTGTCCTTGTCCGGGTCCCTTATGTTCATGCGAACAAGTATGAACCGAGTTTTTAGGGACAATTTTATCTGGATACAGGTGTATTTTTGCCAGAGGGGTATTTTTAGATACATAGCTAGATAATTGGGTCCGGAGCGGAAGGGGGCACAGTTTTATCCGAAGAGGACCGAGTGTTATGTTATAGAACAGTTTTTTGGAAAACAGTTTCATTTGTGACAGGCCTGTGAATGGGCTGAATAGTAAGAATATGCTACGAGATTAGATTAGTATCGGTTCATTCACAAAGAACTAGACGTACGTGTCTGTTCCTCACGACATTCATCTGAAATTTGTTTTTGTCCTTGTCCTTATGTCATGTCCCTAAGAACAACTATGAACGGGCTTTACTTGCAGCAGTTTGTGTTCCCTCGCCAAAGTATCGTACGCCGCTTCCATCCGCTCTAGTCTGCGCAATAGTTCCTTCAATTTTGTGGAATCAGTGCTTGCCCCTCCGGTTGGCAGTTTAACTTCTAGTCGTGCTTGAAACATTTGCCCGATATCTCTAGAGGCATGGATGTTCTGCCAAACCTGCAAATATGTAATTTTCTAGTTATTTTCAGCTCTTATCTATTTCCCCAAGACAAAAAACAGGTCCTTATCACATCAAGGAGTAAAATTGTGACGATTGAGTCCGTCAAACTAGACTTCAAGTAAACTTCACCATCATCATTTTTGTTTCACAAGTCAACAAATCGAAAATCCTGAAGTCTGTCTGAATTGGTAGGTATTTAGTTGGTACCTAATATTTTTGACTTCAGTCAGATTCATTGTTTGTTGTTATTTTGAATTAGTCATTGTCTTATTGGTATTTTGCATCGGCAAAGCAACAATTGTGCCAGCACAATAAGTAATCCTCCAGAACTACGAAAATCTTGAAGCTGGGAAACAATTCACAGTAAATGATTATCGAACGTAGGTTTTACCATAATTACCCTTTCTCAGCTCAGTTTAATTAATGGAAGTTATTGGACTCAACTAACAAATCTAATAAACTAATTTTTACTTCATCCCGATCAACAACATTTTCTGGCACTGGCAAAGCTTGAACCAAAAATCTATGCCGTTTCCTTTCATCGAATCCTTCTTGCAGAACAATATGAATGATTTCAGTGGCCTTGGGTAAAATAAAACCGCAGTTTGGCCTGACTAAGTAAGAATTTGGAGCTGTAGTTTTCACTTTGTAGCTAACTCGAGCACCTGATATATTCGTCAGCTTCAGTTCAGTTGATTCATTGATGCCTGAATAAAACAATTGTTCTCACGCTGTTCGATTAGCTTAGTTCGATTAGATTCAAAATATATTGGCCTGTCAATCAAACCACAACAGCCAATCATAATCATTGGGACAAAGTAGAATAAACCATATAACAAGAGTTTGAAACTATGCTTGAGCCTAGGGAGCCTATTTGTATGGTTTATGGCAAAAGTCCAATTTTCAAGACTATGATATAAGTTATTGTTAAAGTTAAAA
Organism: Trissonchulus sp. WLG1_4; assembly: GCA_030248245.1. Lineage (NCBI taxonomy): Eukaryota > Metazoa > Nematoda > Enoplea > Enoplida > Ironidae > Trissonchulus > Trissonchulus sp. WLG1_4. The sequence continues at coordinate 38,471 of JASANF010007534.1, forward strand.
CTGGGCTTTGGTGTTTATTTTTTAAGCTAAAGTTAAAGTAAGTCGAAGATTAATTACTTCTATATTACTTTGTTTTAATGAGTTTATTTAAATAGAGTTTACGGTTGTCTAAAATTCAGTTGAAGTTAAAAAACTGGAAGTAAACGTTTAACCTTTCGGCCTACATGGTACCCTGTATACTCAAAATAGCCTGATAATAGTTCAGGCATGAAGCCCAAGTCTTCACTAAAGTGTGAGTGATTTTGCAAAATTTCCACAAAAATGCAATCATTGACATTTGTATAAATAATTGACATAGTGTAGTAGGAGTACCTCGAATGACAATAAACTTTTCAGGTTCCAAAAGCAACAATGGAGCCACTGCGGAAGCCGATGTGTCAGCTAGTTGGCTGGTGGCTTGCTCCGTAGTCTTGGTGGCTTGAGCAACACTGCCGGTCACGTCTGATGCGGCCATGACTATTTTATCAGTCGATTATACTACCTAATCAGATCAGACGATTTTATAAAATGACAGCACGAGTGGTGCTGAAGAAACTATATTTTAGTTGTTCAAAGATACAGTTTAGTTTCTGTCTGTATTGTAAAACTGTTTATTGTCTTGACGACGATGGTATTCATTGACCATGAAAACGAGTCGATTCATTTTTCAAATCGGCTGGTCTGGTTGGGTTGGCTGGAGGTAATTTATTCGGGTCATATTGTGAAGTATGTCTAAGTACTAAGAAGTAGGGCAAAAAAGTTAAACTTTAACTTTAACTAAAATTAAAAAAGTTAGGGGTCATACTTTTTTAACTTTAACTTTTACAAAAAAGTTACAGGTCTTAGTTTAACTGTAACTTTACTTAAATTAAATCAACTTTAACTCTAACATTAAAGTTATTTAAAAAAGTTATATAAAAGTCATTGATTTTGGGCTTACTTTAATATTAACTTAAATTAACATCGGAGCCTTACTTTAACTGTAACTTAAATTAAAGCCATGGTCTTATATACTTTAATTTTAACTTTAACTTAAATGAAAATGGTCTAACTTTTTTGCCATACTAATAACTGTAGCTAATCTGGGCCCGATTTATCGAAACAAAATGTTCGTCGTTGAAAATGTTCGTCGTTGAAAGTTCGTCGTTGAAAATGTTTGTCGTTAAAAATGTTCGTCGTTGAAAATGTTAGTCGTTGAAAATGTTCATCGTGGAAAAACAAATGTTCGTCGTTGAAAAACAAATGTTCGTCGTTGAAAAACAAATGTTTGTCGTTGAAAACCAAATGTTCGTCGTTGAAAAAACAAATGTTCGTTGTTGAAAAATTTGGATTGATTGAAACATTTTCAACGACGAACATTTGTTTTTTCAACGGTGATTTATCAAAAGATAAATGTTCGTCGTTGAAAGTTCGTCGTTGAAAATGTTCATTGTTGAAAAAAATTTCAACGATGAGCTTTGGTTTTTTAGAACGTTTTTATGTTCTAAATAACCAAAGCTCGTCGTTGAAAATTTTTTCAACGACGAACATTTCAACGGAGCTTGGTACCTCCGTTGAAAATTCCAACGGCGAACATGTTTGTCCGATTCAAAGCTAAATCTTTGTTTTTGGATAGTTTTGACGTAGCGATGTGCGCCGAATCGGATCGGATCGCCGATCCGAGGGTCGGATCGGATCGGATCGGATCGCTGAATTTGCCGGATCGGATCGCCGGATCGGATCGGCTTTAAAATTTCGGATCGGCGATCCGGATCGGTAGTACAAATTTTGAGTCTCGACCACAAAATTTCGTAATTTGCCAAAAATTTTGCGTAATTTCAAAAACTTTTCGAGCGATCAATCAAACGCACAAGTATAACTACTACTCAAAATATCAAAATATCGGTTTTATATTAGCGAAAGCGTACAGTGTATGCATAGACCATATGCAAGTGGAGGCGAGGTTTCTCATAATTGAAGTTGCGTGAAGACGCGTACTAAATGTGTGATGTGAAATGTTTAGAAATATATATAGATATCTTAATTTTCGCCTACAAAAACAATCTTTCAACATTCTTTTCGTTAACACAAGAGTTGGGAATCGACGCGGATCAACACTTTCTACCCGCGACCCAAGACCCAACCCAGCCCGCGGTTTGACACTTGTGGGTAACCCACGATCCATTCCGCGCCGTCAAAGTTGACCACGACCAACTTTGACCCACCATTTTAAGATACCGTACCGGATGATCAATCGTTTTTAGCAGATACCCCTGTACAACTTGCACAGTGTATATGCAGCTGTACATTGTTTACATTGCTATCTACTTTAACCGAATGGTAACCAAATTTATGTACCCAGATTGGATTAAATACGTGAAAAAATTTCAGAATTTTTTCGCCGGTTTGACAAAATGCAGCGACCCGCGCAGCCTGAAGTGGGTGTGTATACCCAAGGGTTGACCCACGTTGGTCAAATTTTCCAATCCAACCCAACCCGACCCGGGGGTATCTACGACCTGCGGTAGTGACCCAAAATTGTCAAGACATTTCCATTCCAATTAATCAAAATTTTTGGTCGTGGGATTGTCTAAGTTGCTCTCATTACAAAAATGCCATCTTATCATTTATATACAAACTCATTAAATTTTTAAAGCAATATACTCATTATAATAAATCATACTTAACAATATTGCTACAAAAGATTTTTTAGCTTTCATCAAGGTTACGTAATGTTTAATCGGATCGGATCGGCGGATCGGATCGGATCGACCGATCCGGGCCTGGATCGGATCGGATCGGACCGCCAATCAAGCATCCGGATCGGATCGGCATCAAAATTTCGGACCGATCCGATCCGATCCACATCACTAGTTGAGCGTGTACGTTTTCATCGCCTAGGCTTGTTTGGCAGTTTGGCTTTCTCGCAAAGCAATGCACATGTGAGTTTGCGTGTGCTATTTCAAAAATACTTAAATTGAGGTTCAGGTTTGGATTTAGGCTTATGTTTACGCTTAAGCATAGTTCCAGAGTTAGTATTAAGCTTAATTTAGGCGTAGACAGAGGTTTAGACTTGGTTTTGTTTTTCTACATTTTATATGTTTATGTGCATAGCCTTGCATGAAGGAAGCTACGTCTAGCAATCTCGAATGAGAGATTTAGTCAACTTTATCAGTTAATTTTATCAGTTTTGTTACTCAATTTTGGCACAATTTCCAGCAATCAGAGGGTGGGGGGGGCTGAAGAGGGGGTGCCTGGTGTCTGAGGGGGGGAGTGCCGAACCCCAGAGCGGGGGTGAATAGTATACCCCCCTACCATCCCCTATGTAAATCTGTGTCACTGATAAGAGTGAGACACTCTCCAGCCTGCCTGTGTTCTAGCACAGGCAGATGCGCTGGTCGTTTTCAGGCTACATGTTGACATTCTATGCAACATGTGACTGGCCGATCAGAAGCGAGCTTCTATTCTCTGATTCGCAGACGCCTGTGCACGTGTTCCAATTATAAAACGGAATAGGAATAAAGGTTAATAACTCATTATTTATTCATAGTCTGGTTGTAAAAACATTAAAAAGGTTTGCAAATATCTTTGGGTATATTTTGTCAAACTTTCAGCGAAATTGATTGAGAAACTTTGAGGAAATTCAGAAAAGTTTATATCTCAAAAGTTTCTCAATCAATTTCGCTGAAAGTTTGCCAAAATATCCCTAGAGGTATTTGCAAACCTTTCTTAATGTTTTTGCAAGCAGACTATGAATAAATAATGAGTTATTAAGCTTTTAACCCCATCTTAATGCTTATCAACGCATCAGCGATTATATACAAAGTGTGTTACGCAGGGAATCTACGCGCTGATTGGCCAGTCACATGTTGTATAGAATGTCAACATGTAGCCTGAAAACGACCAGCGCATCTGCCTGTGCTAGAACACAGGCAGGCTGGAGAGTGTCTCACTCTTCTTCTATATAGAGTGAGAAGCTATTATGTACTCTTGCTATTATGTACTCTTGATAATATTGACGAAATTATCGAATGTGAATAAGTTTTTAAAACTTCATTTTTTCCGACATTGCGACTTCACTGATAACTGTATGCTGCATTAATTTCGCTGAAACTTGGCAAAAACTTTTGCCTTAGGATAGATTTTCAAAATATATAAAAAGCGATGCCTCAGTTCTTACTGAACAAGTTTTACAGACGTGCAAAATTTACTGCTTTCGCGACACTACCCTCTTAAGGAGGGGGGGCTACCCAGGTCAATAGTTCTCCAATTTTGTTTATTTTCACATACGTTAATACCCCAAAGCACATATACCTCAAATAAGAACCAATTAAGCTTGAAGGTGCACTTTTAGTTCAGTGCTTTTGTCAGTGTATTTACACAGGGAAAAGTACGCAAAAAAGCCTAAAAGTAGCCTTAGTAGCCTTAGTTGGACAGTTCTAACACAAACCACATCAAGCCTATCAAGCTGAAACTTGGCATAGTAGTAGCCCACATGTAAGCGCAAAATCGTGTGATCCTAATTTTCGATATGTATTTTCAAATCTAAAATTCAAGGCTAAATGTGAAAAAATGGGCGTTCTTTGGGCCCTCCAAATTTGAGTGATTTTACATATGGCGTCACTGCTGAGGCTGTGGGCAAATATTAAAAAAGAAATTGATCAAGGAGGTTGAGATATGACGTTAGGCTATCATGTAAAAACTAGCTTCATCAGTATTAACAAAAGTTTCGAGTAAAGGGACGCTTTGCAACCACAAAAAACTTTTTTGCGCCTATGATTTACACGTAAAATTAAATATTTGGAAGTTCCTAGTACAAAATTGGCAAAAGCATTGGTCCAGTTTATTACATCTGTGATGCGCCTTTACTAGGGCTTCATAGTGTGCAAACTTGAACCGAAGAGAACTTAAAACTTTAACTTATACAGGTAGCCCCTCCTTAAGTTGGCCAAGTTGGCCATTTAAGTTGGCCAAGTTAGCCATTTAAGTTGGCGAATTTGCAACAAAGTTAACAGTGTAGGACACTATGTACACTTTAGCCGTCACTTTAATGAAAATGGTCTAAATTAGAATGGTTACAACCACGGACTAACACTGAAAATTTTCAACGCTGAAAATTTTCAACGGCGAACATTTTCAACAACGAACATTTGTTTTTCGACGACGAACATTTTTAACAACGAACATTTTTAACGACGAATATTTTCAACGACGACCATTTGTTTTTTCAACGACGAACTCACCGTTGAAAAAAAATGTTCGTCGTTGAAAAAGACACATGTTCGTCGTTGAAAATGTTTCGATCAATCCAAAATTTTCAACGACGAACATTTTGAACGACGAACAATTTCAACGACGAACATTTTGTTTCGATAAATCGGGCCCTGAGCAGTGCGATAATACTAGTCAAAAGTCTAACGAAACTTTTACAATATGCAAATTTGATAAATTTGATAAACATATTCAAATTTGATAAATTGATGTAAAGTGCTTGGCTCAAAGGCGACACAGTTTTGTTACGAATATTGTGCCATTTTCTGTTCGCTTACACGCGTTCGTTACCCAGTTGTCAATTCAGCAGCCTAAACAATGAATACTCCCAGTCTGCTACGCATTTGGCAAGTTTGCCGCAGGAAGGTTTTTAAACATGCAAACTGGAGCAAAAAACTTAATTTTGTCGGTGGTTTTAGCGTAAGATTGGCGCAACGTTTTTGTAGCCATGTCACTCATTGCTATATCATAAGCTATTGTTAAACCCTGAACCGGGGGACTAATAGAGTCAATAGAAAAGTGCGCAGAGCGCTAGCGAAGAGTTTGACCGCTGCCTAAGTTTCCCAGTTCAGAGAATAACGCCTAGCTTCGAGCTAGGTTTTACGGATCAGTCGTCTGAAAAGTACTCAATAGACAGGTCCGCTTCACTACAGGCGGATGGCAGCACCACAAAGCCTACACAGCCCGACTACGGCCGGCACTAACTCACTAGACTGCGCTAGGCTAGCCTTACGGCACAACAGCATAAAAGGTAGTAATTTACTGACACGGGGCAGACGAAATGTGAAAGACAGAACAGTGGGCAGAAATTTAGGTACGAAACATGAGGGGGAGAGCTCGCAAGAGTAATAAAATGCGCCAAGCGCCTCAAAATATTTCCCTACGTTTTACGTGCGAAACATACCCATCCTGATGAACTTGGCTGTCGGGGGAGAGAAGGGGAAAAACCGACCGTACTCGTCGGACAAGCCTGGGGACTACACTAAAGGAAGCGAGAGTTAGAACGAAGTCAATTTGGAAAACTATCGAAGTTCATCCCCGTTACTTTACAATGACAAATAAAGGAGCCCTACTGTGTGTGTGTAATTTTCTAACAATTCGGCAATGTGCAACTTTAGAATTTGAAGAGTAGATCTTATAATTTCTGTAAACATGATGGAGAAACTTTAGCTCCTGGCTTGGCTTGCTGCCACGTGGCACTTATTGCATCAGCAAGGCAATGCAAAGCCATTGCCTCACGTGATCATTGCACGAAAGAGAAGCTGTAAAATAATGAAATAAACATTGCCAAATTGTGTTTTTGATGCGCGCGCTGTAATTGTGTGAATTTAGGGTATAGAGAGATTATTTCTCATCGTGGAAATGTCAGCCTCGTACAGCACCTGTGCGGCCGATCACAACACTATACCGTTTACCTAAAGTTTTGCTGCAAAGCAGATATTTGAAATGGTTTACCTATTTAGTATTTACAAAGGGCTTTAGCGCTCAGTAAGAATTAGTGAGAACACCTTTTGCGTTCAGCGTCTTTCTTATTGAATCAATTTTTAGAAGATAGTCGCGGACTCGCGGCTATTTGTAAAGTACTGACTGCTTTTTTTAAAAAGGTGTAAGTTCGCTGGCGAAGTATTATACCACACGATGCAAATAATTACACTCTCATTAATCATGCACAGCATATCAGGACCGAGCTTGTAGGCAATAAACGAAAAGTTCAGAATTTTATCGAAAAAGGAACATTACAGTAACTCGCACCATATTGATAACTATCATCGAGAGTTAAACTGTGCACAGTTAACATGCAAGCTTTCTTAGTCACACTTTGTAGTTTTTCATTGTGCTTTACTTCACGGCTCCTCCGTGACACTCCCGGGGGAACGTTGAAGTGTTCCACACTGTATAACTTTTGTCGATAAATACTTTCATTTTTTTTGCTAAATGCAATGAACAATGTGGTTTAAAATCCGCTTGAGACCGAAACCGGATCCAAAATTCATCGTAGCGAGTGAACATGTAACAAATACAAGTTATAATAGTAATAACAGTTTAAAAATCCAGATTTGGCTGGGTAATCAAACTGCAATCAGATCCGACCTTTTGAAGCAATTTATCTTTTAAGCTAGGAGTAGACTTCGCCCAATTTTGAGCGAGTTTAATGGCATCTTTAAAGTTTTCATTTCTTGTATTCTCAATCTTGCCGGTGAACTCGTAAATCTGTTTCTTTGGAACAAACGCTTGAAGAATTGAACGGCCTCTGAATTTTTGGGAGGCTTCCGTCCCTCTAACGGAGTTCCGGCTAGGTCTTGACAAGGGACACTGACGACTGTGCCCCGCTTGCGGGTTTTTCCTGCTTGCGGGATCGGAAGTCAGGTCTCAAAACTCGCCCTAAACTTATTTTAAAGCCCTTTGAGAATCATGGTAATATCGATCCCCCCTTAAGCAGCTTAGGAATACTCTTGTTTTGGAGTTACTACTCGTAGCCTGGTATGACTCCAACACAAGGAAGAGGTGAATCTGTGCGTAATGCTCGAACACCTTTTGGGCGTAAAAAAAGGTTCTTGACAAGTCGCGCTGGCCAGACTGGATAGCCATGCACCTTTGCCATGACAACGTCATTGCTTGACAGAACACTAGTGGCTTGACTTGAAGTGTTTGCTACCACTTGACTTGTACCAGTATGACCGGGGAAGACTGTTGATTTTGAGCCTTTCACTTCGGTTTCCTTCTCTTGATCTTTAGATCCCATTTCAGCAGATTTTTGGTCGGCTACCGGAGTGACCTCAAATGGGACCAGTAATCCGACTGGTCGATGCAATCGTAACCCTGAAGGCAATTTGATCCAGGCTCCTCGAACTTGACCATCAGATCCAGGGTCAAGTGCTTCTATTCGGGCGACCTTCCAGGACCCTTGAGGCACATGCTGTTCCTTTAGAAGAACCAAATGTCCTTCTTTGGTGGATATCTGATTTCGAGAGGTTTTCTTGTGAACATAGGTGCTCCGCTCGCGGAGAACATTAAGGTGGTAGTAACGTTTTCGACAGTTTTGCAGGAGTAACACTAGACAACTTACGATTAATTTTCAATCAATAATTTATAGTACGCATATTAATTTAGAAAAAAAAAAAAAATAAAAAGAAAAATGCTTGCAAAAAAAACTTAAAAAAAAAAATTTTAAAATCAACAGAAAATATTTTTCAGCCAGTTATGACAATTTTTTGAAAATTTAATGTTTAGCTAAGCCAAAGTAGTAGCTAGTCAAAACGGCCGTTTATTGAAAAAAGAAAAAATTGACACACGGGCATGTCAAAAACCTTCAATTTAGATGCCAAAACTTATCCTTCCGCTTTTCACTTTTTGAAATTACGTCACATTTATGTAACATTTCTTTTTGAACTAAAGTACATTACACAAAAGTCCGCCAAACTTGACAACTACTAGAAGGATTTTGTTCAAAATTTGGGATAAATTGGCACACTTATGTGTCTACTTTATACTAAAATTTCAAAAATTTTGTTCGCTTAAATTTTGCGTTACATCAATTTCATTCACAGAAATCTGTAAAAATGTACTTCCGTGGACTAAATCTCAAGTCACGATGTTGCAATCTTTTCATGCGTTATTTTACATGTTTTTCAAACAATTTATGATGTGTCAATTTTTTCATTTGTATTAATTTAGCCTATTTCATGAAAAAATTGGATTCAAAAATTCGTTTATTTTTCAAAATTCGAAAAAATTAAAAATTAAAGGTCCGTAACTTCTTTTCTGCATCATATAAATGCACCAAACTTAGCATTAAAATTCACCCTGTTATTGGCTATGTTGGTGTAAAGAATGAAATGAGTTCGAGTTACACTGTCAATTTTACAAGCAAAACAAGAAAAATGCAAAAATTCACGAAATTTGACTACTTTGACAGTGTCTGCTGACTAGCTTGTTACAGATTTAAGCTAGATAATGTGCATAAGTGTAGTTTCAGTCAAGCTTTTAAACGCGAAAAAGACAGCTATTAAATTGATTGAGTCAATCAAAAGTTATAGCACGTAATAAAAACTGTCGAAAACGTAACTACCACCTTAAGGTAATCGTTATTCCATAACCGCCAGAATTCGTCTAGTAGGTTTTGACCTTTTTTCCAACTGTCGACTAATTCTTTTCCGGTAGCACTGAGCGGGATGCAAGATGTATTGTCTACAATAACCTCGGGGATGACAGTGGATCCAACGGGACTGAGGAAGTGTGCTGGTGTTAGCACCTGGATTTCCTCAATATCTGAGGAAACATAGGTTAGGGGACGGTTGTTTACAAGGCTCTCACACTCACACAGTAGAGCTCGAGCATTTTTTCAGGAGTCAACAATGCGCGACCAACTGTCTTTCGCAAATTGGCCTTTACTATTCCGACCATTCTTTCATATACACCTCCCATGTACGGTGCGTACTCCGTGATAAATGACCAACGTATTTCGTGGTCGGCACAGAAATTCAGAATATCAGGGGACAGAAGCATTTTGCCCCAGGCTCCTTGTAACACCTGGGCGGTCAACTTGAACTGTGGCCCATTGTCGGACACCATGTACGCCGGTTTGTTTCTTCTGGCAATAAATCGGCGAAACGCCATTAGAAATCTTTCAACGGAAAGGTCCTCAGTCAACTCTAAGTGTACAGCCCTGGTTGACAGACACGTGAATAAGCAAACCCACGCTTTTTCACATTTTCCTTTGACTTTCAACTTTATGGGACCGAAGTAATTAACTCCGCAGGATTGAAACGCTCTGTAAGGCTTTACTCGTGATTTTGGCAATTTTGGCATGTTAGGTAACTGGTAAGGGTGACCTGTGCTTTTTCTACAAGTGACGCATTGACCAACTATTCTTTTTATCAAGGCCCTTCCAGCCGGCACCCAGTACTCCTTTCTGAGACATATCAAAGTTTCGGATACTCCGGCATGTCCTGCATGTTCGTGAACCTTCCTGGCTATCAATTTTGTGAAATGGCTTTTTGTTGGCAGTAGAATGGGATACTCGGCTGCCCATAACAAACTTGAGTTCTTCAGCCTCCCTTGACATCTGAGTAATCTTGTTTCATCTATGAAAATTCCCAGTTGATACATGGCATGTTTTTGGCCCCATTCAACGGCTACAAAAGTATCTTTGTAGTAGGTTTGTTTAATCCACCTGACCCACAGTATCCTTGCTAGGCCAATTCGTCAGCAGTCAGAACTGCCCTTTCAAACTCGCTCAAACGTTAACCTTTGCACAACTTGATAAACCGCAGACACCAGCAAGTTCTTCTCAGCAGAGACCGTAGGGATGAAAACTTGGTCACATCCAAGTCAAATGGTGGTGCCGGTTTTTGGGCAGTGACCATAGCAGCTTCATACACAAACTTAATACTTGAAGTTGCCAGCTTGGGTGAAAAAGGTTCGACCTCTGACTTGGGCCAAGCGGTTTTGTGCTGCCGAAGCCATTCTGGGCCTTTCCACCACATGTCGTCTAATTCTTTTGGCACGACTCCTCTGGTTCCCACGTCCGCGGAATTTTCATGTGTTGGCACGTAGCGGCATACCATTGTTGGAGCTTTCTCTGCGATTTCTTTTACTCGGTTTCTCGTGAAAACATCCAGAATTTTGTCCGACTTCAGCCATGCCAGGGCACATTTTGAATCTGAGAAAAGAGTGCGTTCGCCTATTGGAATGCGCAGCTCTTTCTCCTCGTATTTGATCAATCTGGTTCCAATCAGGATTGCCATTAATTCTAAGCGTGGGATGGTTAACTTTTTTATCGGATTCAATCGACATTTGGCCATAACCAGATTGACTTCTGCGTGGTAATTTACATTTGACTTTAGGTATACCACAGCGGCAAAGATTTTGCTGGAGGCATCGCAGAATACAATCAGACTTGATTCTGTCTCCGCTTTCATTAATCGCGGTAGCTTAACCTCGGGCAAGGTTTTCATGGCATTTTTCTCCTCTTGCCATTTCTTGACAAATTCAGTCGGCACGCGATCATCTCAATTTGGTTTTGACTCAGCCAATTGCTGCAGAAGACACTTGGATTTGACCAAACTGGGAACAAACCAA
>JASANF010007535.1:0-11014 GCA_030248245.1 Trissonchulus sp. WLG1_4
AAAACGTAACTACCACCTTAACTTTAACTGAAATTAAAAAAGTTAGGGGTATTACTTTAACTTTAACTTTAACTCCAAAAAAAGTTAGAGGTCTTACTTTAACTGTAACTTTAACTTAAATTAAAACAACCTTACTTTAACTTTAAATTGAAGTTATTTTAAAAAAGTTATATAAGTCATTGATTTTCGGCTTACTTTAACTTTAACTTAAATTGCTGCCTGAGCCTTACTTTAACTGTAACTTTAACTTAAATTGAAGCAATGGCGTTTGCTTTAACTTTAACTTTAACCTAAATGAAAATGGTTTAACTTTGTTGCCCTATTGATTAGTGATGCATAGGTTTAGTTGTGTGGTAGTACTGAGTAGGACTAAAATTGCGCCACTGAAGGCGAAATATGCCGCTTCTTAGTTAGTTAGTTAGTTAGTGGCTATGTATATATTTTATTTCCTATTTATTTCGTATTTCCTCGAATAAAGCCCCGGGGGCTTTATGGTTTCGAGAAGGTCCAAACGGGGCTCTATTCAAGACGGGGGCTTTATTCGAGGCAGGGGTTTTATTTTTTCGTGAAGGTTCAAACGGGGGTTTTACTCAAGGCGGAGGCTTTATTTCTTTTTGAAGTTTTGCTGACCAGATGGGCCCAGTTGCTCAAACCAGTTGTAACAACTGCGGCTGTGAAATCTTCCAATTGTACATAACAACTATATTGTAACGTTTGTAAAGTTTCCAATTGTTACAATTGTAAGACTTGTACTGGAGCAACAGGGCCCAGACGTAAATAAAAATAATTAGGCATACCATGGCGGGGTCTGGGTGGGAAACATTGGACAAGCCCCTCCAGGTTTGAGATTTTGGGACAAGCCCCCCTCCTTGTTGCTGAAGAAAGGTACCCATAAACTCAAATATCGCTCCAGCGCTGTAAAATGCTTCAACAATGAACAAAAAGCAAAAAAAATCGCTAGAAACATTCGAATTGTGCAAAAAAGTTACACTTTTTAAGCAAAAAATGGAAATTTTTTGCTGCTTTGTCAGTTTAGGCCCCGGAACGTCGGGACAAGGCCCTCCCAAAAAAAATTTAGAAAAATCCGGGACAAGCTCTTTCACCCCGAGACCCCGTGTACATGTATGCCTACGCCTGCACTATTGCGATATTTTACTATGGATGAAAACATGCGTAAGCTAGGTATCGGTCTTAAAAATTATAACTGTAACTTGTCAAGTGGCTACAACTGGCTCCGACCTAGGCCTAAGACCTCTATTCTAGACGGAGCTCCCTTTATTTTAGACAAAGGACCCTGTATTTTAGCTAGAGAACCGTCTGTTGCGAGTTTGCTCGAGCATCATATTTGGACACTGACTAGGATTTGAACTTGTTAGGAGACTAAATATACACAAATTATATAGTCTGATTGATCGCATGTTTTGGTTAATAAAAAGTTAGTTTATGCAATATATGTTTTCGCTGTTTCGGAACATGGTGCCGAAACCCGCGAATCTACTGTAACTCTGGACGATTTTTTCGTATCATAAATGGCGACAACGGAATTACAAGCTTTAATTCGTCAACGAGGAGCAAGACGTTTGCTTGGGACCAGATTCATTTGCTCTGCTGTCGACGAATGTAACAAGAGGCTTCAAGTTGACTCTTTTCGACTTTGTGGTCTCAAAAAACAGCTAGAACTTATAAAAATTTACATTGACAAGTTCGACAGTCAAATTTGTGTTTTTTGCAGTGAAGATGAGTTACCAGATGCCAAGGCTGTAGACTTTCAGGCTAATTTGTATGACGCTTTGGGTGGCGTGGAGGCGCTTTTGAGTGAATTAGCAACTGGTGCTAGCTCTGTTGCTCAAGCGCCTGGTAATACTGTTGCCAGTGCTGAGCACCAAAGTCTGAAATCACCGAACTTACCAAAGTTGCAAATTCCAATCTACACTGGAGATCCGTTAAAGTGGCAGGCATTTTGGGACGCATTTGAGTCGTCTATTCACTTGAGACTCCACAGCACGGACAAGTTTAACTATTTGTCAAGCCTATTATCTGGCGATGCAAAACGGGTAATTGATGGGTTGCCTATTACAAATGCAAATTACAAAGTTGCTGTTGACACTATAAAGAATCGTTTTGGTGGCAAACAGATGGTTGTTCATGCCCATGTCGAAAAGCTAATTTCGTTGCCAGAGTGCACTTTAGACACTTCTAAGCTTCGTTGGTTGTTTGACGAGTGCGAGCGTCATATTTGGTGTTTAGAAGCCTTGGGAGTAAGTGACGCTAAATTTGATCTGGTATTCGTTCCCGTTATTCTGAGTAAATTGCCTCGCGATGTTCGATTAGATTTGAATCGCAAGAATGGAAGCTCTGATTGGAAACTCGAGACATTGCGCCAAATTTTGCAAGACGAAGTTCATGCCAGAGAGCTAACAGCTGCTCATTTTGAAAGAAGTTCAAAAGTACAGAATGTTGCTTGGCGACGGACTACAGATTCCCTCATTTCTCCTGCTAAAACTAAATCGGTTAAATGCTTTTTCTGCAAAGAAGCCCATTTTGCAGATGAATGTAAAGAGATAAATACAGTATCTAAACGTAAAAGTGTTATCGCCCAAGATACCTAATCGTTGTTTTTGTTGCTTTAAACGCGTTCATGGTTCACGGTCCTGTCCAAACCCACTAAAGTGTTATTACTGTGGGGGCACGCATCATAGATCACTGTGCATGAGGAAATTCGGTAATGGTTCTCCTGCACACAAATCGGAGATTGGTGGCAAAACTCGGGCAACACACAAGAGTACTGTGGCAGTGGTTACCCACAGCATAAGCGATGACGTATAATGATGAATTTAGTAACTGTCCGTCTAAAAGTATTACGATGCTAATTGCTAGCCTCTGGCCACGATGTTCTTTGGCAATGGCTGTGGTCACCTTTCTACAACTTGCAATGGACAATCTATGAGTGCCAGAACTGTTTTTGATAGCGGGAGCCAACGGTCCTACATAACGGCTTCCGTTAGCTCACAGGGTTCACAGCACACAGTTGCAACCTGTTTTTGTGGAAAACCGTTTGCGTGAAATTCGCGCAGCTGAGCGAATAGAGTTCGCTATGTACCAACTACCGAAACTCCGGCTGATTTCCCAACGCGAGGGAAAAGTGTGGCTGACGTTATGTCGTCGTCTTTCTGGTGGGACGGCCCAGAATGGCTTTCAAAAGAAGAAAAATTTTGGCCAGTCTGGCAGCCAAGAAAACAAGTAGATATTAGTGAAGTTTGCCAAATACTTCCGAACCGAAACTTGGTTTTAAGTGAACAGTCTACGAATCGTACACCTTTGATGTTAGTCACTTTTCCTCGTTAGGAAGGCTCTTGCGTGTTACAGCTTATTGCGACCGTTTTTTGAATTGAATACGATTGTTTAGCAGTTGTGTTAGTAGCCACGTGTCTGAAGTTGAGTTATGTGAATCCATAAAGGTATGGCAGAAGTAGTCAGTGTTCAGGAAACGTCATATAGTCAAGTGATACTGGATACAAAATCTCGTCGTCAAATTGAACTAGTGAGCAAATTGGGGTTCTTCTTGGACAAAGAAAACAGGATTAGATGTAGCTCGCGTTTACAAAAGTAGTAGTATACAAAGTCTGTTTGGTGACTGACCCTGACACACAAAACCGGTAGGGTAAACATGTACTGGAAAATAAAACATTTGCAAATAACAATATAATTGTTAACAATTAAACAATAAAAAACATTGTTATAATTAAAGCAATGAATAACGAACTGTTACAGTTAAAACTGTTACAAATGAAAAAAAATCGCGCAGAGATCAACCACAGATCTATACTAGGGAAACCCCGCAGACGTCACGTCATGGGGGGGGGGCAAGCCTCTCGAAAAGTCCCCCAGAATTCACCCACCCCCCCCCCCAAAGTAGGAAACAAATTCTACCTACTGTTACTCTCTGAAAGTCCCATAGAATTCACCCACACCCCCCCCCACAAAATTTCAAAGTAGGAAACAAATTATACCTACTGTTACAAACTTTTAGCACTACAGAAACAAGTAGCAGTGCCCTCCCCCCCCAAGGTTTGGACAAACAGGGGGCGCTGTTCTAGGTAAAAATTAGGCGTTTCTAGGCGTATGTTTGAATCTGACATTTTTTAAAAAGCACTCACGCGTCGACGTCAATAAGCTCAAAATTGCTGGGGGGTGGTGGTGGACGATTAAACTTTGCTCTGCGGTGCCGTAAGCGATAATAGAGACTAAACAAAATATTTTAAAATAAGCCCCCTTGTGGTGTCCTGTCAAGTTGAACACTGAATTTGTGTTCAGAGACTAAAATTACTGCATGCCGCAAATATTTAAATATGCTCTGAGGCGCCGTAAGCGATAGTAGAGATAAACAAAATAAGTTAAAATAAGCCCTCCCCCCCGGTTGGGTCCTGTCCAGTTGAACACCGAATTTGTGTTCAGAGACTAATTACTGTATGCAGAAAATATCCAACTAAATACCCCATCCCTGTGAAATATTTTGTTTTGTTTATATGTTTTGGCGTTTAGTTTGCTGAAGCAAAATCTACTTACTTCACTATAGTAGACCAAAACATGCGATACACAATCACCAAACATAATAGAATGTTAAAATAAAAAATACTGACCGCAACCCCACTGCAATTAGAACCAAAACTAAAAGACCCAGCCCACCAATAACCGAGCACAGCACAATCAGTCTGAACAAAAAAATCATACAAAAAATAAATATGTACTACAAAAAAAAACAAAAAATGTTGCTAAATACTATCAAATGTCAAAAAAATGATCCACGTGAAGCAAATTAAAGGTATCTTTTAATACAAAAACTACTACTGTAATACAAAAACTACTACTGTAATACAAAAACTACTACTGTTAAGAATCAGTGTAATTTTTCTGTACATACGTACCACAATTTTCAAATAAGTGAGCGCAGAGTAGTGAAAATGAAACACTTACAGACTTGACTTTCCAGTAACGATCAAGCTTGTTGTGCTTGAGCTAAAAAAATTTAGAAATTTCGGTTTTCTCTAGCTACATCCAAAAGTGTACATAAAAAAAGACAATGTATATTTGTTATAATTTCAATCTAAACTTGGGCTCACTCCTTTACAAGATTAAGAGGAACCAGACGACTAGTTGAAAAATGTCACTTAAAAATCTCCGGATTAATCTGCCAGTACGCTGATTGAAGTCACACTAACGTTCGATTCATACTTATACACGTATGTCCCAGCAAAATTAAAAAATAATCACGCTATTAATAATGCGTAAAATCAGAACGATCAATTTTGTATTTTTGCCTGCTGAATGAACCATACTGCTGTAAGTATGAATCGAACTTTAGACTTAGCTATGTGTATGCTGGAATAATGGAAGTAAAAATACTTGAATAAAACCAAAAACAAATGCACAAACTTGGTGTTTTTTGGAGCATGTGCAGTGATTGGACAGTCAGTGCTGGATGGGGCAAAGTCAGTGTTAGTCCTATTACTACTTACAACATGCAACCTGTGCTCATGCGGATTAGCTGTCGAAACATAAGACTTATTGCTGGGGAAAAAAATACGTTTAGGAACAAAAATTGTTCCAACATACCCAAAGCGTGCGTTAGTGGCGCTAGTGGGGTTAATAGCGCTAGTTGGCATGTTAGTAGGCACTGTGGTTCTGGTTTTAGTAGTGTTAGTGGTTGCATTGCTAAAATACAAGTTAGTAAATGTAGGGGGCTGGACGGTGGTCTTCCTCTGTGCGCTTAAATAAAAAAAATTAGGTTAATCCAATGGATGAATTTTGGTGAACATAAATAATGCAAAAGTGCATGAGTGCAAGAGTGAATAAATAATAAATTTTTCTATGAAATGGTATAAATCTATATCTATTTTTAAAATTCAGATTCAAATTTAATTGTTCAGCAACTCAAGTTGTGCGCGTTATTGTCTAACTATATACTGCACATGTGTGGGGTCACTTTTTTAGTGCAAAATAATTACTAATTACTATTAGGAGGCTTTTTTTATAAAAAATATATAGATAAGATCCAATTGGTCAAATTAAGGTTAAAAGGTTTTGCTATTAAAATTATTAATTGATCCCACCTAGAGAATTCATAAAAAAAGCCCCCCCCCCGATAAAGTTCCTCTGTATAAAAACCCACCATAAACTTTCCGCGCACTCAGTTTCGAGAAAGTGGATTTTAATTCCACAACAATCTAAGTCCGTCTCGACACTGCAGACTTTTGTAGCTTGGTCGGACAACGACACATCGGTCAGTCGGGGGAAAACATTGTACAGATCGTGACAGCTAATTGACAGCGGTTCGTCGAAAATAATCAGATGAGTAGCCAAACAAACATGAAATGGCAACTCGTTATTATCTCGACAAACCACCCTGTCACGAGAGCACACACACTTCTAATAATAAAAAAGGGGTATTTGAAAAAAAGAATTTGTATGCCATAGTTTTAAGCACGTGCATATATGATCTGAATTTCATTAAGAAGTATAACCTGATACGAATTCTTAAAGCTCTCAGGGCAATCTCTCAATGCTAGTCTAGTCTAACGTTAAACGCAAAACAGAACATCCTATTGAAAAATTAATCCACAAAAACATTTTCCTTCTAGAAAAATTAAAAACAGTAAGTAATAGATTACAGTTAGTTTGAAGCACTGCTTGGGAGCAAGAATGAACGAGTTAGTGTTTTAAAATCAAACGTCCTATTTAGGTTAGACTCACACCTGTTCGTTTACTTGTACAGCCGACAAAACTACCACAACCATCCATAACCCGAGCAGCATTCCACCCCCGCGGAAAAAAATAAAAACAGCAAAAATTTGAGCCACTTATATACTGTTGCTTTCCCACAGTAATCCTGATAAAGTATTACAAATTCTCACGACATGTCAATCAAAAATAAAACTGAGGACATAGTCCAAATTTTCATGAGTAAACCACATCTTGGTTGTCAATCAATTGTCAATCATGGTCGTGAAAAAGAACTTATGTTAATTTTTTGCTTGTATAACCTTTGTCCTAGTCAATCATCCTTGCACACACGTGGTCAATTCTCATGGTCTACAGGGGGCATTAGCTAATGAAACCCCCTACACACATAAATTCCATGCAATTATTATCTACAAATGAATTTTAAATTAACGATAACAAATTTTAAGTTCAAAGTATTAGTCTAAAATCAACAAAGTTGTCACAAAATGTTCTCGAGAGTGTGAGAACTAGCAAGTATATAAATAAGACCAATTTCCCTTACCAACAGTGTTCCTAAATCTTAACTTTCTTTTGGTCTTTCTTAACTTTCTTCTTGGTCTTGAACCGGGTCTTTCCTTTTCTTCCTATTCGTAACGATTCCCCTACATCACATAATTTGGACTGACTTCATCGATAAGGTGTGGTGTTTAGTTAGAGTTGAGAATAAAAATTACCAACTATATAAAAAATTGAAAAAATACATGAAAAAAGTGCGTCAGTTTTTACGCTTACGCTTATCATTCAGGATTATTTTCGTTCACGTTTAATTGTTCAAATAAAAATTAACTTTTTTATAAAAAATCCGCATCCGCATCCGCATCCGCGATGTCAAGAAAGTGACAGCCGCGATATTCCTAGTCATCAACCGTATGTATAGAGGAAATATCTGAGTGTGTATTAATTTTTTTTTAGATGAAAATTTTGATTGCAAAAACCGATATTCGGCAATACGGCGTTCATGACATCCGAAAATCAACTGTGATGCCGCCGACATTTGCAAGAGATTTTTGACAGAAATGAACAAGGTGAACAGACACCACGGGAGTTCAAGGTGACTGAGATAATAAAACACGAGCCCAATGTGAAATGTCCCGATGAATGGGGGTTAGGAACGGGATTGAACGGAGACCCTCGACCCCATGTTTACCTTTTGTATAAATCTCCGGGGGCGGATGCCATGGGTTTGAACCATGTATTGCAATACTACGGTACACGATCAGAAATCGAGATGAAGATCTATTTTGTACAGCTTTTCGATCAGCTGTACAGAATTTTTAGAAAATTTCAACTGGTGTATCTGGATCTTTTACCAGAGAACGTGATAGTCAGGAAAGATGAGATCGTACCGTATATCATTGGGTTTGAAAAAACTTTCAAACTGGAGCATTCGTCTGAAAACGCCTTGGTCCCGACTGAATTTTCAAATTTCACCCCCCCTGGGTATGAACAATGCAGTTCTGTACCAGCCGGCAGGCTCATCATGTATCAGCTTGGAATGCTTATGTACATATTACTTACGGGGCGGAACATTTACTACACTCACCAGCAAGACATTGACAAATGGCCTGTAGAATTGAGCTTTTCCAGTCGACGTTTTTTGGACTCTTGCTTACGTCGGCGAAATACCGCAAAATTATCGAAAATAATGAGAACCGGATTTTACAAAGATGCGCAGTTGGTCTACAACGATTTTCTTCTACGAAAATTGAGCGCGCATCTTCAGTCCAATAGCATTTAAACTTTTAAAGTTAAATGAGTAATTGTTTTGATTAACAATAAAATTTGTTTCAAATCATCAGAGTTCAAATGTGTGATGCAAATTTTTTGTAGTTTCATTGTTTTCATATACAACAGAATTATGTCATAATAATCGACGGCAGCATAACAGGACAAGAGTAGTGGTAAAAACAAAAACAAGTTTTTAAAAAAAATTTAAGCTAATAGCTAGGCGCAACTTAAGTTTTATTTTGTGTGCAAAAAAAAATGATAATCGATGCACCGAATAGAAAAAGTAATAATGAAAAGCGATTTTCAGCTTTTTTTTGTTTACAGTGTTGAGTTCGTATAAATAATTTAATGCGTTTAAGCATGGATGCATATATTAGGGGTGGAAAGGGGGATTAATCCCTTTTCTGATAACTAATCATTTAAAAAATCTGCTTGAATAGAAAAAATATTTTGACCGATTCCTTTCGTACGTCTCTCTGCTTTTAAAGTATTAGTTTGTAACATACATATACTGTATTACGAACGGTAATATAAAATTAACAGTATATATACATATGAGCTTAATTATCTATGTAGGTAGACAACAAACACTTACCGAGCAAACTCCGACGGCAAACAGCAAAACAATCAGCCCAATCCTACAACAAAATTCAAAAATTAATGACGTGTCAACAACACTACGATATTTTACAAGTAAGTTATCTTACATTTAGATTAAGATCAAAGGGAATTTTTTCGAAATCGTTTGCCAAAAATAATTTTGCCGAACGCAAATGCCGATGTTCTTCAGGTAAATTTAAAAAAAAGTAAAATAATTTATTTGCATAATAAAGCAGCATTATTTTTTCAAATATGAACAATTAATTGTTTTAGCAAGCTATCAACAAAACGTTCGGATCAACTAACATTTGGAAGTTTGGTCTAGAAGTCTGTTTGCTTGGACAGAAACAAAATCAGAAACGCTTGCTATGCAATTGTATAATTATTTACGACAGCAAGTTTTGTTTAATCCATCTGTTGCTGGTATGGAAAAACTTATTTATCAATTTTCTTGTATAGACGTAAATACTCAAAAATTTTATACTGATAATTGTTTGAAAAGCATCGAAAGTTCAAGTCATAATGATATTTTCGTAAGTTCGCCGGCTGAGCAGGCATACGGTTGTAGGTATGAATTGACCTTAAAGGACTGTACCTAGGTTAGCCAGGGGGTTCGGAAATCACATATTGAGCTAAACGGATTAAACTTGTTGAAATTAAGGCTGAAGTTTTTTAGTCCAAACCCTCCCCCCCCATTCCTAAACACGGTTTTAACATGGCACTTCAAAGCATGCTTTTAAGTTAGTTTAGTCTTTGATTAAAATTAACCCCTCACTCCGGGGAAAGTAGGGTGTCTGAGATTAGGACATCAAATTATTAGACAGTGTGACACATCTAAACGTCGCTGAGCGGCTCTAGCGTTTCAAGCCCCGGTTCATACTTGTCCTTAATAACACACTTAACGATCCTAAACATTTCTGTCGTTTTTAATGAAAATGTGAAATCTTGACAAAAAATTTACTTCCGAACTTAACTTGACCCTAAATTTTTACGTGCAACAAAAATTCGCTCATGCAGTTTTGAGTCAGCTTATAGAGAAATTAAAAACGAGTATGAACCAAGCTTTAAGTTCAAGGTCAGCTTTTACCAGTAGCTAGTATGTTTGGCAGTGAATTCCGAGGTCGTCTTGGGTTTCTGAGAAAATGACTGCAAACTGTTTGACAGATCCGACTAAAATACAAAAAAAAATTGAAAACGAAACGGAAAGGTAAAACAACTAGTCTGACATTTTGGAGTGACAAATCGGACTAAACGGACTAAACGAGTTAAAATAAATCAGCGGCTCAATTTTAGTCTGACCCCCATTCCAAAACTACAAGTGGACTAAACGGATTTAACATGCACGCTTAAACGCTTAACATTAGCATGCATAGTTAAGTCCTTTTAGTCCGATTAAAAAACAGCGCGCTAAAAGTCAAGTCCGTTTAATCCGGAGGTTTTGGAATGGCATTTTTAAGCTGAATTTTCAAACCGTTTAGTTCAAGTAAAATTAACCCTTTGACCCGGTAAAGGAATAGATCCTTGGTGCTTTGAAATGCCACAGCAATCATCAAGAGTACATAGGCAATAGGCATCCCCAGTATACACAATGTACTCTTGTTAATGCAGTGCCGCCCCGGGTCTAAGGAGCGCACGCTGACGATTACAGGCTTGAACGAGGAAAACATTGAACAGGTCAAGACACTCATCGATCAGATCATTCGCCGAAACGCATCACCAACAAGGGTGGGTGCCTGAATTATGCAAGACGGGCCGCGTTTATTGCCTCGGTAAAAAATGCGGAATTTTAAAGTGGGTGAACGGACGACATATTTTATGGCATATTTTTAGGAAAAAGTCTAGGGGGGGGGCTCAGGACCAAAGGGGGGGGACGCTCCCCACTAAAAATATGCCAGATGTTAAGATA